>JAFEMH010003906.1:95000-238707 GCA_022495995.1 Adenophora triphylla var. japonica | reverse complement strand
TCGATACCACCGTCGGGTTTGCGGGTCCATGCGCAAATGGAATTAAGCATCTAAATAACACTGAAAACCCAAGAGCTCCTAAGATCAGTCGTCTATACGATTAAATTGAATTCCTATGAGGATATAATTAACCAACCTTTAATTGCTTTCCGTTCCTTGAGCTATCGAACAATTAATCAATGTGATTTTGAATCACAAACTTCGATCTTCAAGCACTTGAATCTTCGAGATTCGAACTCTAGGCCTTGATCGTCGTAAATGGGAGCGAAGACCCTCTAGTAGTATCCACACCTTTGAATGAACCAAGAACAATTCTTTGATTATTGCTAGATCTTTTAAACTTTAGAGATAATATTGAGAAACCTTTTGTTGTGATTTTCCTTTAGAAAATTCGGCTAGCTATTAGGGTTTCACAGACCTCATATTTATACTACATTAGTATTGGTATTTGTTTCCTAATCGAATCAGAAACTGTATGTTAAAACCGCCTTTGTGGCATGATTCCGTCGCACGACCACCAATGCCTTATGGGCGGGGTTATGTCGCGCGATGACTCTTGCCACATCGGGACTTTCTCAATTTTCTTCCTCTTTGATTTAACCAATTCATTCTAGTTGTGTGTGACCCAATAGGATTATATTATATTGGCAATGAGCCCGATCATATCGACCCTCATAAAACATAGCGGACTCTAGCGAAGCCATTATGTCTACCCAATTAATATAACGTAAGAGTTCACGTTTCCAATGACATCCTTCCATTTCTCCCTTTGTCTCACGATGTTATATTGAACACAAGTCATGGTCCACGTCAACTTGTATTTGTTCAATGCTTTCTCGATCTTGAGTATAATGATAATCCAATCGCATTGGGGTATGGCCGTACACTTTCATCATTATCACTCATCGAGGGACCCAAGCAAAACATCTCTCTTTCGGGGGACAAATTCCATCTTGACTTATCATCCTTCCCACGTCATGTATCCGATCATGCCAAAGATAGCCTTTATAAATATCGTGTTAAGTTATCGTTTGACTAAAATCAAACATAATTTTCATCATATGTAAGGTCATGATAATCTCAGGTCTAGGGACTAAATGAAGTGACCATATGAGATCTAATTATAACATTTGACCATGACATAAATCTCAAACGGGTCAAGTCCAGTCACTTGTTCTCTAACAAGTACCCATAAATTTAATGTGCATCTCTATGCATATAATCATCATATGATTATTCATTAACATTTATACTAATTATTCACATAATAATTAGGGACGGAGATTATTACAAATAAATATGCAAAACATATAATAATTAAATAACAAACTTTTCATATAATAATAAATAATGTCAACACATAAGTCTATCAACTATAGGCCTAGGGCATAACACTAACACTCGCATCGTAGCTATGCTGCTCCCGAGTCGGCATCTCAGGCTGTGGCTCCGCCTCGGCCCTAGAAGAAGGAGTATCCACAGACCTCCTCGAAGGCATTGGCTCGAAAGCCGCTGCACTCCGCGAAGACCCGCAGGACATCCTCCTCAAGAGTTTCTTCATAAAAGCCCTCAGCCCCACATACTGGCGGGTGAGCACGTCTACGGTCCGCCCTGAGACCTGCACAATAAACAACAAAAGAAATGCTCAGCGAAAGAGATAAAAATACTCACAAAAGAGAAAAATACGAACAAGATGCCAAGGAGGAAAAGAGTAAACAAACTCACCACAACATCCGGATCAACCCGGTAGGCGGCGGGAGCTGCTATGGGATGGGCACCGACACCCTTCTCCTAGAGTCCCCACGAACGTAAGTGAAGTCCGGCCTGTGCACCGGTGCATCTTGAGGACGAAACAAACGGTCTGCCTCTCCTCGCCAACAACCGAGGTGTCTTCAAGCTTCCGCCCGACGAAGGCCGCATACTCCTCGCCCTCCGGGACGAACTCCTCGGCACTCCACTCGAGCCCTGGTACCTCTCGAACTCCGATGTCCATCTCGGGGCTCGTAATGCGAAGGGCGGATCCCTCGGAGCGATAGGGGGAATATCGGCACCATGCGCCGAAGACCCTCTCCACAGCAGTACGTTGAGTCGCAAGTAAGGCCCTGCTTGAAGCTTCCTTTGCCGCGTGATCCCGGCGCACCCTCCGGCTCATCCTCGCCGTACCAAGACCAAGGGTACAACCGGCACCTGGCCGGCTGTCCTCTCTCAAATCGTTGCACATCCATATATGTGACGGTGATCTTTCCCGGCTAGTCCTCTTCCTCAAAGAGCAAGCCCAACACAACATGGCGGGATACCCGAACATGGTCTCATCATGCCGCCCCACGGCCGGCAACGGAAGATCTAGTAGCACCACACCCGCCACAAAAGCAGATAATGCTCGAAAAAGAAAAGGAAAAAGAAAGGTAAAAACAATGACATTACAAAGCTACAAAAGTAGTAAAATCATACCTCCAAGGCAAAGTCGAAGCACCCTGTGGAGTTGATCGCGCCCGACCGAATTTGTCCAAGGCAAAGTAGAGCTCGGCCAAGCCCGCCTCTCCTGCACGATATCACATACCCTCTCCGAATCCACCCGACTCTCGAGCGGAGGGAAAAGAGCGGTGGAAGAGTGATTCGAGAACAAAGTCTCGAAAGGGTGAACCAAAAAATGAGCGTGCCACCGCTCCGCCAACACTACCCCAAGCACCCGACGATACTCTCCGATGTTGGCCGTAACCCATGCCTCCACCTCGTGATACAACATGCCCAAGCCCTTACGGGGCCAAGGCGCAAAGCCGGAGCTCGGGCCAGTGCTCATCGGACATCCGATCCCGTCATCTCACCGACTCCCCCTTGAAGGACAACCCGATAATAGCCGCAAAATCTGTGGAAGTCACCGTCGTCTCCCCCCAGCTGAAGTTGAAGGTGTGAGTAGTGTCCCACCAATACTCAGACAAGGCCAGAAAAACGCCTTTGTTCTTCTGAGTCTCCGCCAGCCCGACCAGGTTCTCCACGAACACGTTCAGCCCAGAATCAGCATGCTCCTCCATACCTCGGTCACGGCCTCAAGGGACCCATGTGACTTCATCTTTTTTGCCTTCCCAAATGAAGGCACCTCATCCTGTAGGTAAACACAGCAAAGGTACGTCAATAACGATACTTAACAAATGAACCTAAAACAAAAACGATGACACATATCATTTACAAACACAAAAGTTCGTACCAACACGGCACACAAACAATAAAGGGTCCATCCCTACACATACACATTTTTTCACAAACAAGGGTCCGTCCCTACACAAAATAATTTCAACAAAGGGGTCCGTCCCTACACAAATTTTTCAATACAAAGGGTCTGTCCCTACACGACACATTTTCATAAACACAAAACATTTTTCAAAGGGTCCGTCCCTACACAAAACATTTTCAAACAAAAGTCCGTCACAAAAACACGGCACATTTCACACAAATTCCCCACAAAAAATACGTTCATATACGGCAATTTTTCTAACAAAAAAACCATGTACATACAAAAATAGCATCAAGGTACAAATCACCGAAGCATGCACTTTAAGGAGATACACTTTAAACTCCACATTTTTTCACAACAATCACATACCTACAATCCATATACACCCAATTTCAACAATTCGACGTCAATTTCACAAATTGATCATGGCAACAACAAAAGCCCCAAATTGCAAAAACTAAAACCCTAGTTCTAGCATACATCATTTCGAGCAAGAATTAAAAACAAAAAATTGATTTCTTACCTCCACTACCGTTTCCCCCGCAATGTGTGCACCCTCACATCCGTATACAACTCATCCAGATTGATTGTTGAAGGTGTGTAGGGAGAGAAGCTCCTTTGGAGATCCAACCTCCTCTCCATGGCTCCTCGGACTCTTTGACGACGTCCAAGCCTCAATCCTTTCGCCATGATAGTAATCTAGCGATTTAGAAGGGTTTTCTCGGGAAAATTTGGCTCAAAAATGGTTTTTTTTCTCTTTCTCTCCTTCCTCGGCAGAAACTTGAAAAGGAAATGGAAATGGCATGTTTGCAATCTGATTTTGCTTAAAAACACCAGATTTGCATAAGAGTCCGCACGGAACACTTTGCAAGTGCAAGTGAATCTGCACGGACTACTTTGCAGCCCCAGGCAATTTCCTCGTTTGCCCTTACAAATTTTGTCCTTGGCTGTCCAAAAGAAATTTCCAACAAAATTCATACATTTTGGTCCCTAAAACAAACGGAATCATATCCTCAAGGCACAAACGCCTACAAAAACAAATCTCGGCCTTCATCATAAGTCTGAACCTCAAGGCAGGCACGCCTCCCAAAAATCAAATACAAGGCAAGCACGCCTCCCAAAAACAAACACAAGGCAAGAATGCCTCCCAATATACCACACAAGGCAAACACGCCTCCCAAAAAACAACCTCAAGGCAAGCACGCCTCCCAATATACCACACAAGGTAAGCACGCCTCCCAAAAATCAAACATAAGGCAAGCACGCCTCCCAAAAATCAAACTTAAGGCAAGTACGCTTCCCAAAAATCTCACTTAGGTACAAACGCCTTTACCTCACTTAGGTACAAGCACCTTAGGCACGAACGCCTTCCTATCAAGGCACGAACGCTTTCATCCCCATCATAGGACACCACCATGTCCTCACATCCGACCCAAGCGGTCACCTCACACATGAACTACGATCAAGCTTGATTCCCAATCGGGATACGTAGGAATCCTACCAAAGGGTCCAGCCATCCGACCCAAGCGGTCACCTCAGGACATCACCACATCCTCACTACTCTATCTCAGTCAGAGGACACCACTACGTCCTCATACAAGACAAATTCACCTCACACACGAACAACGATCAGGCTTGATTCCCAATCGGGATATGTGGGAATCCTAACAAAGGGTCCAGCCATACGACCCAAGCGGTCACCTCAGGACACCACCACGTCCATAACCGACGACCGACACGGTCATCTTCTATCTCCAGACAAGCGGTCAAAATCGGGAACCTTATCTTTATCGACGACCCCACTTCCTCCATAAGTGACGTCGCCGAGGGGGTTCTATAAGTACCCCAACCCGGACCGCTCTCCGTCCGAACATACGGGAAACACCGAGGACTCACGCCCGCGTGATCCCGAAGACCCATAACGTCCAAAAGGTCCAAAACCACCATCCAAACCAAGGGAAGACCTTTCAGGGATAAAAGGGAACTCAAGGACTTTACAGGAATAACAAAATATGGCCAGTTGACATAATGGTCCGTACGGACCACTTTGCAAAGTAAGAATGGTCCGTACGGACACTTACTTCAACACGCCAAAATGATGAAAAAAATCCCCTTAAAGTCCACAATATTCCCTCAAATCCAGGAAACCCAAAAAACTAGTAATGACACAAAGGTCCGTACGGACCATAGTTTTTTGAGCCCTATAAATAGAAGGCTCCCCCTTCCATTTCATTCACACCTCCATTCTCTCCTCTCTCCCCCAGTCTTTAGGCACCCTTCTAAGCCTTCCCGTCCTCTTCCGGCCATTCTGAGGAGCTTCTGAGCCATCCCGAGGCGCTCTCGAGCCATCTCGAGGTGCTCTCGAGCCTTCCTGAGGTGCTCTCGAGCCATCCCGAAACTCTGCCAAGCCTTCCCGAGGCGCTCCCGAGCCATCTCGAGGCATTCCGAAGCATCCTGAAGCTCTATCAGACCATCTCGAGGCATTCAAAAGCATCCCGAAGCCCTGCCGGTCCATCCCAAGCCATCCCGAGGCATCCCCCGAGGCATTCCAAGGCATCTTGAAGCTCTGCCGGCACACACCGGTCCATTCCGAGGCATTACGAAGCTCTGTCGGCACACACCGATCCATCCCGAGGCATCTCGAAGCTCTGCTGGCACACACCGGTCCATCTCGAGGCATCTCGAAGCCCTGCCGGTCCACACCGATCCATCACGAGGCAATCCTGATCCATCCCGGTCTGTCCCGATCGACCCCTGACGTCTCAAATCAAACACATTCCCCCGCGAAAGATAGACATAAACCAACATTGGTATGATCTCCTTCTAAATCTCATCTAATTGCTTTCAATATTTAAATATTTCTTTTAAATACATCGTCTACAATGTAGACATCACTTTCAAAATGCATTTTTAAAAGCACACACACACACACAATATTTAAAGAAAGAAGGGTATCGAAAGACTCGTGTATATGAGACCACTCGGGTGAGCTCAAATATCTCTTCATGTGGAGTAACCTGACATCCGAACTCAAAAATATCATCACACAACAAAGCAAAACTAAAATAGAATTTTCTCAATGTTTTGGGCACAATCAAAATGGCGTGGCAACTCTAAAACGAAAACGCAGCACGACCGCATGACGCGAGATACCAGTCCGGCCACGGATCGGGTAATTTCACCTTTGCTTCACTTCATTTGGAGAAGTAGTCAACTGTCACGATCACATATTTGCAATTACCTCGGGCGGGGGGAAGGGTCCGATGATGTCGATTCCCCACATGTCAAATTGCCACGTAGGTATTATAAGAGTATGCTTAATTGCTGGGACACTAGGAATGTCAGAGTATCTCTGGCACTTGTCACACTTTCTTACTTAAGCTTGCGCGTCCTCTCTCAAGTTTGGCTAATAGTAACCTATCCTGATGATTTTATCGGTTAAGGTTCTGGCCCCTCGATGACCACCGCAAATGCCTTCGTGGACTTCAGCTAAGAGATTTTTTGTTTGCTTAGGATAGATACACCTCAACAGGGGCTTTATGAATGATCTTCTGTATATAATTCCATTCATCACTGTGAATCTTACTGATTTCTTCTTAATGAGCCTGGCATGTGCTTCATCTTCCGGGAGTTGGTTCTTTTCAATGAAGTCCCTGTAGTCATCTATCCAACATCTCTCCTCATCATCTAGGAGCATTACTTTTAGTCTCTCGTAGGTAGGTTTTTCAGAAAAGACTACGAGTGGGTTAGAATTAGGATCTGCCACATCAATAGTTGCCAATTTAGATAGAACATCTGCCACTTGATTTTCTTCCCTTCCTATCTGACTTATTTCAAAAAACTCCAGTTTTTCCGTCATGTCTAGTAGGGGTGTAAATGGTTTGGTTTGGTTAATTTGGACAAATTTAGAGACCAAACCGCTAGTAATCGGTTTGGAAAAATCCCAAACCAAACCGAACCATGGAAATTTTCAAACCGAACCAAACCAAACCACCTCGGTTTGGTTTGGTTGATCTCAAACCGAGATTTCATTAAACGGTTCAAACCGCGATCCGAACTGCGGTCTAGACCGCAGTCTAAACCACAAACCTTTCCACATCTCTTTTTCCTTGGAGCATACTATAGACCTTGTAAACATATTCCAGTCCCAAACAATATTATTAGTAGTAGTAACAGGGTAGCCTAAAAAACTTCAGAAAACACAAACAAACCACATGTTTAATAGATGCTTCAAACAACATAATATGAAAATGAAAAACAGGATGTTTAAGAATGCAAAGTGCAACAATCACAAAAGCAACAGAACTCAAGCAAGTCTTTACTGGAATAGCTATTAAAGTCCATATTATATTTGTCTAGAGCCTACATTGGTCAAAATAAAAATTGGTATAATTGTGCAGAAAAATGTTTACTCTATTTTGAATTAGGTTGGTGAATTTGATCTAAGACGTCATAAATGCAAATTGTAGATACTTGAAAGGTTGACTTGACAAATTACTGAATGAAATAGAAAGAGGTCGGAGAGAGCTTAATTTTGTATAGAAAATTCGTAGAATTACCTTTCAATAGCCGGGAAATTGGTGAGGCGGAGGAAGAGTGAGCCGGAGGAAGAGTGAGTCATGAAGTCAGAACGAAGGAGAAGGAAGAGGAAGAGTAAGCCGGATGAAGAGTGGTAGTCTTCGTCGTCGTCGTTGTCAAAGAGAGAGAGAGAGAGAGAGAGAGAGAGAGAGAGAGAGAGAAGGCGCCGCTAGAAACTGAAAAGAAAGAAAGGAAATGAGAAAGGGATAGGTATTTATATTTTGGAATAGGTGATTAGGTTAGGGTTTGAAAAATCAACGGTGGAAAATAAATCAAAAATAATCAACAGTTAATATAACGGTTTGGCGGTTCAGCTCGGTGGTTAAGTTTGGCGATTCAGCTCGGTGGTTCGGTTTGGCGGTTCAGCTCGGTGGTTCGGTTTGACGGTTTAGCTCGAAATGGTTCGGTTCGATTTGGTTTGGAGGAGTGAGACCGCAAATCAAACCGAACCGCATGGTTTATAAATTTTTGGAACCGAGCTGAACCGTTAATCGTTAAATACCAAACCAAACCAAACCACGTAGTTTGGTTCGGTTCGGTCTCAAACCGCGGTTTGAACCGAACTGCTGACACCCCTAATGTCTAGGACCAGGTCTTTATATTTTGTAAGTACAGGATGTTGCGTGCTATATTCCCCTTTTATCTGCTTGACTACTAGTTGGGAGTCACAGAAAGCAACGACTTTGGTTGCTCCATAGAAGGAAGCCAATTCAATGCCAAATATCAAGGCCTCGTCACTACAAGAAAAATGGTTTTTTGTGATAATATTTTTTGGAAGGGCTAAAATTCGGTCTCAAATATCTGTTTTTGGGAAGACTGAAATATCCGTGTCAAATACTTTAGTATTTGACACTCTTTTATCCTTGTCCTCTCAAATGCTTAGTAATTGACACTCTTTTTCAATGCCCTCCCATATAAGTAAATTTTTTTTTAAGGACACTTTTAACTTCTACCGTACCAATTATTGTGATATTATCTTAAAAATTTTCTCGGTACAATTTTTCCCGCTGATGATTCCCTCTCCAAGATTTTAGAGATATGTTGAAAGTTTCACCGAAACTCTCTCTCTTTCTGTGTGGCTAGGTCGTCCAATTTTTGGGTGCTATTAGACGGCTTTGGGGATTGATTCCCTTTGAAATTTTTTGCATCTCTCTCGCGATTGATTCCCTCCGCGATTGATTCCCGTGCCAATTTTTCCTCTGGGACTGAACGGAGGGAGTAGTCTTCGATTGAAATTTCTGTCTGCTAGGTCGTCTGCGATTGATTCCCGTGCTATCTAGGTTCGACGGCTTTGGGGATTCCCAAGGTAAGTGTAACAGCCCCATCATTTGAACAAGGATAAATTGGGTAAATTGTATTCATCTTCAACAACAATTCAGCAGTAACAACCAACTCAACAATAATGGAAATTAAGAACTAAATTGCAGAAAAAAACAACTATGACTACTCATTGATTAAGCTACTCCTACTGAAAACAAGTAGAACAAAATAACAACAAATCCATCCACGCCCCCATCATTGCCATTGTTGCCCTATATATTGTGAATAACGATCGCAGCACGCGTCCAGCCCTTCCCACGAGCCTTTCACGTGTCCACGACTAATTTATAGTGTTGCCCTTACATATGGATGCGAAAAGACGATGCAACCCTTGTCATTTTAGTCCGGCTGTTACAAATACTCCCTCCTTATAATAGCCTTGTCCTCAAGGCTAGGATTCCATGAAACAACTCAAAGCACCTCATATTCTAGCAAAAGTGTATGACATCACACAGGGAACCATCTGCAGCAAAAGATTTATTTTGGCCACAATGAAAGCTTTCCTCTATCAAAAGGAAATGTAAATAACCCTTTGCCAATAATTTTCCTTATCATCATTCGCCTTTCTCGAATTCCAGCAGGTTGTAGCAACACTAATGTGTCACCATTAATGATAAAAACTTGAGCTTGCTCTCTACTGAGAAGAATTTCAGCATATTCGCAATTGAGAATACCAACTTGTATAAAATACAAAGACTGAGATCTCTCAAGTAACATACCCTGTAATGGTGTCAGACCAATAGATTGTAGCTTCATAGCATTATCCTGGTACAAGTGCCCCCATGTATTCTTGCGAGCCATTACACCCACAATTAAATTGAGTTGATCTTGTTTTTCATGATTTGTCTGCTGAATAACTTCTCTGAGCCCTCCACGAACATATTCAATGCTACGCTGATGATCTCTATCAATAATCAATATATCAGTAATGAGTTCATGTACAACTGATGGAAGTTCCACACCCTTCGTTTTTAAAGTCATTAATTTAAGTAGCCCATCAATAACTTGCTTTTCAGTCTGAAGAACAGATACTTCAATGGGACTTTCATAACCTTTCCCTTCCTTATAAATTTTCTTAGCAACTTTCTTATCATTAGTGACATTCGAGACAATCTTCCATGATAACATCGCGCCGTGAAGGCTGGACAAGTCCACTTTGAAAACAGTGTATGATTGACCATCACTCACATCATTACTACGACCAATTACAACCTGTTTTGGCCTTAGTTTGTTGAGGCGAGCATAGGTGTTGAATTTCTTGTTCAACATGCTGCCACTGTAGTCAACAAAAGTAGTAAGTCCAAAATGTTTTATGACCACAATACATCCAAAAGCAATGTCAGGTACAACCTTCTGATTGATCATAACAAGAAGGAAATTCCAGGGAGTAATCTCACCAACAACGCCAACAGGCTGCTTTAATGCAAACAAGTATCGATCAATTAGTGTTGTTGAAATCATGTCACCATCGCTCAGGACATTAAAATCGAAAGTACCACCTCCAGGATCAAATAATATAATGGTTTTGCTGTTCTTTAGTTCAAATCCATTGGCAAGTGAAGCGACAGTAAGTTCACTGGTGATACTAAGGGCATTAAAGACACCAACAAGATCAGTTATGAATCCAGTCAAAATGGTCCTTAATCCTCTCATAAATTCCATGGCATTATTATTGAGAGAACAATCAATTTTCAGCTTCTTCGTGATTCCATTTCCAAGTTCGTAATTCGCTACAACTAATGTTTCAATCTCGCCATGAGCTCGCACAAACATTGCAGCTTTTCCATCTGGTTTCTTCTTTGGATACACATCAAGTAACATCTTCTTCCTCACATACCCATCTATCAAGCATTTCCAGGAATTGACCTCCCAAGAGTACTTCGAACCAAACAATCGATAAACATCATCAATTGCAGCAACTGTGACACTCTCATTTTGTGCTGCCGAGTCATTGGAGTATGCAAGGACTGCCTCAGTAACTTTTAGAACTTTATCATTATCTTCCTCTATACCCTCTATTTCCTGATTATCACCACTAGGATCATCCAACTTGACACTATCAGTATTTGCAGCCTCCTTTTTAGCATCATCAGTTTCATTCTCACCTTCAATGGCACCCATCAACACCTTGTTTTGCTTATACACCGCATACATATGAGCTCCATAAACTGTATGTGGTTCAAGCCATTTAACATATGATTTACTTCCGTCCTCTAGTCCAACAATGAAAAACTCAAGGAAAAAGCTTTCATCCAATTTTTCGCACATATGTGAGGCTACTTTCTCCAACTGGGCACGAATTATCTTGAACTCATCATAATAATCATCCAACGAACCTGTTTGCACAACCCTCTCAAGGATGGCAGTAGCAGTCATTTTTAATTCACTTCTATCTCTAGGAAGTTCAAGGAGGAACTGCTGACCAACTCCAATGACAAAACAATCATTATCCCCTGATTTATTTGTCACCAATTCAGCTCCCAAATCCATTCCGTTGACTAGAAATTCATTGACTGAATTCATTTGGTATTCTGACTGGTAGTATTGAGGGTTCCATGGCGGTGTTTGGTTCAAGGCAATGTATGGGCTAACAAACTGATTAGGGGGTAGATTATTGTGCTGTGGATATTGAGTGTCTTGGCCAGAGATGTGAAAATTAGGATTGTAGACAGTTGGGTTATAAGGTGATGAATACAGATTTTGTGCATCGGGGTACAACTGGTGAGAATTAATGGGTGAGATTGTGTGATTGTGAGAATAATTTCCTGAAGAATAGGTTGAGATTTGAGGAGTATATGAGTAATACCTTGAACAATCAACATTTAGACCTTCAATTCCTCCTCCCATGGCTGATCTGGGTACAATTTCTCCTTGAGAACTCTTCATCCAGCCCTCTGTTTGCCCTTGATAATCCGTCCAGTACGCCATGGATACAGCAGCGGTCCGTGAATCGACCGCTCTGATACCACTTGTAACAGCCCCATCATTTGAACAAGGATAAATTGGGTAAATTGTATTCATCTTCAACAACAATTCAGCAGTAACAACCAACTCAACAATAATGGAAATTAAGGACTAAATTGCAGAAAAAACAACTATGACTACTCATTGATTAAGCTACTCCTACTGAAAACAAGTAGAACAAAATAACAACAAATCCATCCACGCCCCCATCATTGCCATTGTTGCCCTATATATTGTGAATAACGATCGCAGCACGCGTCCAGCCCTTCCCACGAGCCTTTCACGTGTCCATGACTAATTTACAGTGTTGCCCTTACATATGGATGCGAAAAGAGGATGCAACCCTTGTCATTTTAGTCCGGCTGTTACAGTAAGCATCTCTCTCGCTTGCTTTCTGTCTCTCTCACGCCCATTCCATGCATCTCTCTAATTCTATGTATTCGATCGTTATTTCCTTTGCTCTCTGTCAGTCTGCTATGGCTATCCAACTCTACCTCGCAATTGATCGATTTAAACCCTAATAGGTGAGTACTTGTTATTTTCGAAAGGTTCATTCATGCCTTTATGTCAAGGCAATTCAGCAATTAGGGGTTAGGGTTTAAATTTCTTGATACAAATTTCGTAGTTCTTGTTTCTTGTTTTGATTGTTAAGGTGCTTGGAAGGTGAATTTTTTGATTTTATAGTCTGTTTTGGGTTGTTGAATTGTTTATTTTTTTTCTCTCTCTCTCCCTCCACCAGCATTCGAACCTGAACCATAGGCTAGGAAGAAACATTTTCTTCACCAATAGGCCAAGGTTCGCCGGTGTTGAATTGTTTATTTGTTCACATTGACCGGGGGTAATGACTCATTACAAGCTATTAGTGTTCGTTTGGATGGGAATAATTATACTTATTGGAGTTATGTAATGCGAATTTTTTTGAAAGGGAAACAAATTCGCATAGCCTAGATTTATTCTTAATGACCATAAAATCAATCTCCTCTACAGGCTGGTACGCTGATGTTTGTTGGTGTATTAGCTAATAGAACCGCACTCTCTACTAATCTTGTTAAAAACTTTTTCGTTCATTCGCTGACATAGCCCGGGAGGATGCAAAAGAATCAACTGATTTGCAACTGTTTCGTCTCTCAATCATTGCCTTGATCAACATTGTTCAGGTAAACTTATACGCTGCGAGTTAAAATTGGAAGTAACAGTAAAAAGAACTGCTGCAAGTAGCAATGATTTTGAATGCACGAACTCGTTAATGCTTTCCATGTCATCTGAAATCAAAAGCTTCTTCATGAGCACAGATCTTTTCACCGACAAAGAATAGACCCACTTTCTTTTCCTAGAAAATTAGGCAATAATGGGTAGGACATGAATTAGTTAATGAACTTACTATGTTCTGTGGTGATTCTTCCACGTTATCGTCCTCTCTTTTCTTTTGCTTCATCTTTTTATTTTAAAAGAGTCTATGTTTCAGTAGCTAATAACTTCATTTAGGTTAAATATCTTGCCAATTGACATATACTAGAGTAAGGTTGTAACATAGTGCCTATCTGTTCTCTTTTGCCCTCCTAATATCAAGCAGGATCTTGTTAGTTCTATTCCATTGAATTATAGCTTGTTAGTTGATTTTACTGATATATGGGGTAGGAGGCTCTTGCAATCTCTCCGTGCCCTCACACACTTTAAAGAAGGGCCATGTTTTGCCATGAATTAGTACACCTTCACGATCAATCACTTGCACAGCTGCTTAATAAGAATTGATAGTATTACTAAACAATTTTAATATATTCACAGACTCACTGTAATCATATTAGCTTCTTTTTTGGTTGTCAAGTTTTCTGCTATGTTATTTACTAAATATGTGAGCTTAGTTTGTTCTTGTGATGATATCCAGAGGATAATTTACTGACTTTGTTGTTACTGCTAATTTAACTAGTTACGATAGTGTTATCCAAAAAGGCTGTTGATATCTTAAAGGAGATCAGGTACTCTTCGATGGCACTTGTTTAATGTACATGTCACAGAAATTGTATATTATTTGGATTTACACTTACAACTTCTTTTTGATTTTTGTGCATTTTTATGCTTAATTTCAGAGACCTTACAGGGGTTCTTGCTGAACTAACTAAAGAGTTCAATATTGATAAATTTCTTTCGGTATTTCTGGAATCTCTTCTCGAGTACAGGTCGGAAATATTATTTTTGCATTTAAGTAATGTTTTTTCCTTCCTGTGTTCGCCAACTGAGTGATCTACATTCACTGTCTTGATGATGATCTGTATCTTCAAACTTTATTATCAATAGTGGAGTCGATTCCTGTGAGAGGCTTAATCAGTCACCTAGTCATGAAGCTCCTTTATTCATCCACATGAAAGAAAGAGAATGAAAGGCTTTCATCTGAATCAGGTTTGTTCTGTTCAGACCACTTGCCTTGCTTTCAGCGAAGTTACCATACCCTCAATTCCAGCTCTTTCTAGGCAGCTGACCCTATATCTTGAAACAGCGGAGGTAAGAATATTGTACTGTTTCATTAATGCTGCAATAAGATAAGAGTTCCTTACCCTCCCCTCTCTGATTATCAGGTTGCTTTGTAGGCTGGCCTAATTTCTCATTCGGATGGACTGTTAGATTCAGCAGTCTATAGCTTGCAAAATGTTGACTCGGTGGATGGTAAGCCTAAACATTATTGCACAAGGAAACATTTTTTACGGAAGTATTGGCTGGCCTAATTTCTCATTCTTAATCATGGATTTATATATGTTAGCTTGTCGCCGGTCAGGAAATATTCATTTGCTTTTCTTATTTTTTGTTTCCCATGTGATACAACATTATTAATCCTTTGTACTTTATTATTTTGAAGATTTGCCAGCTTCCATCTTTGTGCTATGACAACGACTGGCCGACGCAAAAGGTGTTCATTTTCCCTCTCTTTTTTCCTTTCTACATGAATCGATTGTGATTTATCAGCTTTCACTTGCCAAATATTTTCTTATGATTGGTATGACAGTACATCTTTACCTACATCACAATTCATGTTCTACTTTTGGCCGCCTTATTACCGTGTTCGTTAATAGACCATATTATTGTTTCAACCGTCAGTTATATATCTGATCCTACCTGAAATCTTGGTTTCCATTTTGTTCCTGTTATGGTTTTTACTTTGTTCCCGGACCATGTGAATACCTTTTCTCATGGCCATTTAGGACCATCGAGTGTTGAAATGTGCCTTGCACATCGACAAACTCGCGGGAATGCCATTTGATTGGCTATATTTCTCTCTATTGAGCCTTTACATTGCATGTTGTGATATATGCCAGTAAACAGCAGTTAGACCATGATATAGGCAAGGTAGATAGCATTCGGGTTTTAGAGATTATTTATGGACATTCAATAGGCATGGAATCCATTTGAACCGATATGACTAAGACAAACGAGGTGGTGAAAAGCGCATTGGCATATAGGGAAATGTGAACTGATCATGTCAAGTTTGTGATCATGTCAATTGGCATAGAATTCATTTGAATTTTTATTTGTCGTATTGCAAGGAATGAGGAACGAGTATGGGGTTTGAGTATGAGTATGAGTGTTGTTGTCCAACGCACTAACAGAGAAGGATTTTCACAAGCCAGTATACTATCTAAGACTGAGCATATAATCACCCATACTGTTTTGTTATAAATAACTTGGCTGCCTTTTTTTCACGATGAGGAATTCAACTTTCCTAAGCTCTCTCTGTATGCATCAAAATAATGGCTCTGGGTCTGTGAGTCATGAATGGTTCTATTCACTTAAAGAATAATTAATTCCAGTTTAGATGTATTGGAAATCTCATAATATTTTGTTGGTTAAACTAAGTACTTATTTGAAATCTCAGAATATTTTGTTGTTTAAAAAAAAAACATTGTTGTTATGGATCTAATGAAGTGTTATATCGAGTATTATTTTTTGGTAGCCAATGGAGACATGTTCGATTATGTTTTGTATTCATTTTTTAATCCGCATAGATATTCTTCAATTATCATCTAATAAATTGTGGCTGTGATTATATGTATTTTATAACGGAAGCTTTGGCTGTTTTTTTTCCAGAGTATTATTCTTTGGTAGCCAATAAGTTAGTCAAATATATGTTTAGATTTAGAATTGCTTAATCCCAATCACAACAAGCATTAATGTGGACCCCTAATTTTAATTAGATCAAATAGAATTTTTCTATGTATCATAGGTACCCTTAGTGTCAGTGCCAGTGTTTTTAATATGTAATTTTCTCAAAGTTTGAAGACTTGAAGATATCCCTATCAGCTTGTTAGTGTACTTAGTATGAAGCTACCTAACCGGTTGACCACTTAACCGGTAAGCCCGCCTAACTGGTCATCTACCTTACCTTGCCGATGTCTCTCACTGGTTCCCTCGTTCTCCTAACCGGTTAAGGCTTACCCTGCAAGCTTCCCTCAGCAGCTAGCCGAAGCATTAATTGTCCCCAATTACCCAGCCATCAACTTTATCTGAAGTTGGTAAAGCAGCATGCTGAAAAGACATCTCTGCAACATGTCAGTACCTCTTTGAGGAATGTCAAAGTTACTAGTACTCACATAGTCTCAACTACTCAATGGAAATCTTCTCTATCAAATCTCAGGCATTAAATGCAAAGATACTCCCATTCAAAGGCGTGCTTGTCCAAGTCATCATTACATCCTCTTCAAAGACAACGGCTCCTTTATTTGAAGTTCACTATAAATAGCTTCCCTGGAGCATTGAAGATGTTGGTGCATTTAAGATCCTTGAGAGTGAGCTGCCAAGAACTACCAACATGCAAATTCTCTAGTTCAAGGCATTCAATACAAGTCCCCTCTTTCACTAGACATCTCTGTAGGACATACTGAGCACCTTCAATCAATACTGTTGTGTTTCTCAACAAGACTACTTATGGAACACATTGATTGAATCACACACAACACCCTGTGAGAAATCCGCCTCTGACTTGTGAGCACATCTCTAGAAAACACTGTGTCTTTATTGTAGCACGATCCATTAGTGGTCACCTTTATTTTAGCAGCCTTTCAATCATTGGCTTGCAACTTGTAATAGGTAGGATCCATTAATAGCCAGCACTTTCACAAATTCAAGTTCGACCAAACTTGGTAGAGGACGAGTGCTTATTTAACACTTTGTGAACCTCTTCAAACAATGTGTCATTTCTTTGTGTGTTTGTTTATTTCTTGTGTAGTTGTAACTGGTTGATAATCTCTCAACTGGTCACAACCTATTGATTCTAGTTTCTGCTCACCTGTTTGTCTTACTTGGAAATTAAATTTGTCCTAGTTGCATGAGATTTTAACTTACCGTTTGAAACAACTTACCTTACCTTATCGATTTGAGAACCTCTCTAACCGATCTTGTCTTTCCGCTGTGCAAACTTTATCTCATCGGTTAGCTAGAGTAGTAAATCAAATATTTTCAAAGATCTAAAGAAGTTTTTAGCAAAAAGTTTTAACAGGCTATTCACCCCCCCTCTAGCTTGATTCCTACCATTTGGGACCTAGCAATTGGTATCAAAGCTTTCAATTTTCGAAAATCATTTTTCCAAGCTTAACAGCCTGAATTGCCAAATCCAAGATGGCAGGAAAACTCATGCAAACATGAAACATGGCCATAGTTGTTAAAGGCGAAAGTCGAGAGGCGGGCGAGAAGTTCCTAGAAAAGGCGAATGGCGAGGCGGTTGAAAGGCGGCCGAAAGGCGAGCAAGGCGGTAAAATAGAACAAAAGGAATAGTAAAATAATATATATGTAAAATGTATTAAACAAAGATTAAACATGTTAAGAACAAGAATTTTGCATTAAATGAATGTCACAATTTCACATGCAATAGCAACTTAACATAACTAAAACACCCAAAAGCGAGAATTCTAAGACAAAAAACACATTTTATGTTCAAATCAGTAAATAAGAAGTCGTTTAAAAGCGTGGAATAGGTGAGTTCGAATATATAATTTCATACCTAGTGATAAACATAAGATATAGTTAAAATTTCAAAAGACAAATGAGACCCAAAATAAAGCGAAAAAACAAATTAAATTAGTAAACACATTATAATTTGCAAACCTCCCTAAAATTTTGAATAAAGCAAGCTATTTGTAGTGTTTTTGTTCCACTTCTTTGTCGTCCTTCTAATTTGTTATTTATCACATTTATTTTCTTTTGATTGCTCGAGAGAAATTATGTATATCTTTATTTCTCATGTACGCCACAAGCTATCTTTATTTCATATTATCCCAAAACAACGCATTGGGTAAGTTAAATTATTGAAACTAAAATTACAAAATGACCTAGTTTAACATTTCATATATGCCTGTTATGCCTTTTGACAAAGGCGGACTCCTCACGCCTCTCCCCGTAACCAAGAAACGCCTCGCCGGGCCTAAAAGGCGCACAACAGCCCGCCATAAAACCAAAAGGCGGTTGACCCCTAAAGACGCCAAAACGGCGAGGCGGGCGAGAGAGGCGCTAGCCTTTCGCAACTATGAACATGTCGACTATTCACATGTTGAACGAAAATGAATTTCCAGTATGAAAAAACAGAATTATGCGGTATTTGGACTCAATAGATGATAGGTTAACCACTGTAGTCAGAGATGGTCCCATGACACCCTTAAAAATCAATCTCACACCTAGAGCACCCAAAACTCCTCTCATGGATCATGTCGATAGAACGTCTGAACAAGAATTTGAGGTTTATGAAACTTATGTTCCTAAACCACGTGAAGAGTGGACCGAGGATGACAAGATTTGTGATTCTCTGGACAGAAAAGCTTTACACATTCTAACCTCAGGTCTTGATGACAGACTGTACAAACAAGTACAGTGCTATGAGACTGCTCAACAAGTGTGGCAAAGCCTGATCAGATATTTTGAAGGAGATCAAGTGGCCAAGGACAACCGACTCTACAAAAGTGTTGCAGTGTTCGAGTCCTTCAAGAATAACCCAAATGAGATGTTAAACGAAACGTACGATCGTTTCTGCGAGGTGAGTAATTCTTGTGCATCTTTAGGTAGAGTTTACACTATGAAAGACCTAAACATGAGATTCCTCAATTCTCTTGGAGATTTGTGGCATGTCAAGGTCGCTATTTTGAAAGAATGCCGAGATTTGAACACTACTCATATTCAGAACATTGTGTCTACTTTGTTTCTATATGAGGAAGAGCTCAACCGACTGAGTGGAGTTCAAAAACAGTTTAAAAATTTATCTCTGCCAGCTCAGACCGAGATCTTCCCTGGCTCTTCTATGCTAAATAGCCAACCCACCAATGATTCTCCCTCAATATCTCAGCCTCAACCAGTTCAAGCCAATACCTCATCTAGTATGCCTTTTGAGGAAGAAGATTAATTTGCTGCCTTTGCTAGAAACTATAGAAAGTTTAAAGACTTTAAGAGATCCCAACAATCCCACAGCAAATCCTTCCAACCCAAATCCTCATCATTCCAAAGATCTGGGAACTTTCAAAGAAAAGGCCAAACCTCAACCTCAACCGACGGTAAGAATGCCCAAGGTGAGCTTGTGTGTTATAACTGTAGAAAATCCGGCCATTTTGCTTCCAAATGTCCTCAACCGAAATATGAATTTCTGAGGAAGAAACCGTTCAAGAAAAACCCTAGATCTAAGAGCTTGGTTGCCGAGGAAGGAACCGAAAAGGCCATGCCAGTCTGGTTTGAGACCGATTCAGAAAATGAGAATGCCGAGTCAGGTGAAGATGTTGATGTCAGTTTTGTTGCTATTGATGGAACCAATGACGAACCCATTTCCTTGCAGTCACCTATCTTTAGACACCCAAACTCCAATGAACAATCATCTTGCCATGACCAGACCCGACCTATGAGATCTCCCTTGACTTACTTTGATAATCCTATTCCCAAGGCAGATAACCCTTATAATTTCAAGATTCAGAACATAGGTGGAGCTCTCTACGGTCAGTGTAAAACCATGCCCACTCTCAGACCGCTGATGCAACCAATTCAACAGACCTATCAAGCTCAAGCCTTACCGATCTCTTCTCATCAACCGATACTTGAGCCCCGACCTATTCAATTCTTAAAGACCCTAACCGAGCCAAGTCCTCAACAGATATCATCCCTACTTAATTTTGATCCTAACTTTGAATCATCATCCTCAACCTCTCAGCCTACCATTGACCCTATGCCCAATATGTCAAAGTCTGAAATGGCAGAGGTGATGAATGAGCTCTTCTCAGATTTTGAAAAATTAAATGAAGCTCAGGAAATTATGGCTGCTAATCTTAAAATAATCACAACTGAAAATGACTCTTTAAAAGCTGAAATAAAATTTTTGAAAGAAAGTAAGCTAGAGTCTGATCAGTTGAAGAAAGAAAATCAAGGACTCACTGAGAGACTAAATATCTGTGTTAGTCAAGTTGCTGATCTAATGTCAAGGAATAACTCTCTTTTAACAACTATTGACACCTTTTCAAAATCCCGAGCTGCTGTGGAGACTATCATACAAGACCAGATGTCTCCTAATCGAGATTTATCAGGTATAGGCTTTACCTCCAGCAGTAATGACATCAAAGACAAACCGGTTAATAAGTCTGTCACTGAGAATTTGATGAACAAATTTGATGATGCTCAATCCAATCTGCTTAAGAAAGGGTTAACTAGACCTTACAGTGCTGTCCCACACACCTATCCCAAGGCGAAGGAACAGATGAAGGTCACGATTGACAAGAACAAATTCCAATGGACCGAGGTAGCTGATCCTGAACTAGGACAATATGTCCCACTCAGTGAGGGAGACAACAAAGATGGAATTAAAATTGCTGGCCAGGTTGCAGGTCAGGAAACCTCAACCGGTAAGAGAACCTTAACCGGTCAGGGAGTAACCGGTCAGACAACAACTGTCACCGGTCATCCAACCGATAAGGGCCCCTCAACCGGTAAAGGTATTCCTAAACCTATGCAACCGGCCAACAAAGGTAAATCCATCACCTTCGTCCCCAAAGGCTTTGTTTCTGCTCAATCATTGAACCCTTCTGAAGCATTGGCTAAATTGAATATCAACTCATCTAAGTCCTCACAGCCATCGTCTAATAAATGCACAAATTGTGGTTTTATCGATCACAAGGCTTACGAATGCCTCTTGAAGCACCTATCTGGACCCACTGAGTCTAAAAGCTCAGGTGGTGGCCAGGTATGGCTGCCAAAGAGGAACTAACTCTTTGGACCCAAAAGAATAAGGGGGACCATAAGCTTATTGTTTCATTTCAGGAATGCTTTATGGCCTCAACCGATGCCGGTAAGGATGTTTGGATTATGGACAGTGGATGCTCTAGGCATATGACTGGACATGCCGATCTCCTAACCTATCTTGAAGAAGCATCTGGTCCTCCAGTTGTCTTTGGTGACAACGCTAAGGGTAAAATTATTGGTCGTGGATCCATCAAAAGAGGTACAGTCACTGTACAGAAGGTATCTTTGGTGGATGGTCTGAAACACAACCTTCTCTCCATATCACGATTTTGTGATAAATGTATGCATTGTATTTTCAATTCTTCCAACTGTTATGTGAAAGATATTGCTACAGGTGAAACCCTTCTCACTGGATATCGAAAAGGTAACGTTTATGCTATAGATTTAAATACTGTTTCGAGTGTTACTAATGTTTGTTTTGTAGCTAAGAACATCAGTGAGAATTCCTGGCTATGGCACAAGAGACTCAGTCACTTGAATTTCAAATACCTATCCAAGCTGGCGAACAAAAATCTAGTTGCCGGCTTACCTCAAGTGTCTGCTGATCATGGAAGGAAATGCAGAGCCTGCCAGTTAGGAAAGCAATATAAAGAATCATTCCATAGCAAGCCCTGCATGTCCACTTCTAGGTGCCTCCAGTTGCTACATATGGATCTGTTTGGCCCCACAACAACTGCCAGTTTAGGGGGTAGCGGATATGCTTTGGTTGTTGTAGACGATTTCTCAAGATATACCTGGGTGGAAACCTTTGCTTCAAAAGATGATACCTATGAAGTTGCCACCAGACTATTCCGTCTACTTCAAACCCAAAAGGAGTGTGACATCATCAGTGAGATCAGATAATGGAACGGAGTTCAAAAATAATGGAATCGCTCAGTACTGTGATGATCACGGAATAGATCACAATTTCTCAGCTGCTGGAACACCTCAACAAAATGGTGTAGTTGAGAGAAAGAACAGAACCTTGATCGAAGCTGGAAAAACAATGATATCCGAAGCTAGGCTTCCCAAGTATTTTTGGGCCGAAGCTATCCATACAGCATGCTTCACCCAGAATCGATCTTTGGTCAACAAATTTCACAACAAGACCCCTTATGAGCTTTGGCGTGGCAGAATTCCCAATATTGGTTTCTTCAAGATTTTTGGCTGCAAATGTCATGTTCTTTACAACGGTAAAGAGCGTCGAGGTAAATTTGATGAAAAAGCCGATGAAGGTATCTTTGTTGGGTACGCCAAGCACAGTAAGGCATTTAGAGTTTTTAATAAACGTTTGTTGAAAATTATTGAATCTGCTCATGTTACTTTTGATGAATTTGATTTGCTAGAGTCTGACAAGGCTCCAAATAGTACTGATAATTCTAGTGTGTTTGACACAGGTGAATCCATCAATCAAAACTCCAATCAATCCACCCGTACCAATGCAAAACCTTCTCCAGCTCAGCCTTCAGCCTCTAGTGGTGTAATCTGTAAAGACCTAGTTGATGACTCCTTCTTTCCTCCATCGGTTAGACAATCTACCATCCAAACTCCCTCAACCGATCCATTACAGGCTAGTTCTCATGTTACTGTTCCTTTTACACCACCTGAAGCTGAACCAATTTCAAACATTAACTTACCGTTTCCTTCTCCACTAACCGATCACCATCAGTCCGCTTCACCTTCTCCTAACCGATCTCCTCAACCGGTCACACCTCCCTTAGCCAATCCTACTCCTCCCATCGAAACCTTACGACAAGAATCGGTCAGGCAAGACCTTCCTAGGGAAGTGAGAACAGCTAGAGATCACCCTTTAGAAAATGTGATTGGTGATGTCTTTGGTCCAAGAATGACTAGAGGCCAGTTAAGAAGCATGGAGGATCAACATGGATTATTTTCCTCTGCTATGGTCTCAAATATAGAATCAAAGAAGACTGAAGAAGCATTTAATGACCCCAGCTGGGTAGAAGCTATGCAAGAAGAGCTTAACTAGTTTGATAGATGCAAAGTATGGGAATTAGTGCCTAGACCTAGTGATCAAACAGTGATTGGAACAAAATGGGTTTATAGAAATAAATTGGATAAGTCTGGAAAAATTACAAGGAACAAGGCTAGATTAGTGACTAAAGGGTATAGACAAGAATAAGGCATAGATTATGATGAGACCTTTGCCCCAGTAGCTAGACTAGAAGCCATTAGGTTATTTCTTGCCTATGCAGCCTACAAAGAGTTTAAAGTTATATCAAATGGACGTGAAAAGTGCATTTCTCAGTGGGGAACTTTAAGAGCTTGTATATGTAGAACAACCTCCAGTATTTGAAGATTCCAAGAAGCCTGATCATGTCTACAAATTGAATAAAGCTTTGTATGGCCTCAAGCAAGCACCTCGAGCATGATATGAAACTCTTTCCAAATTCCTACTTAGTGAGAAGTTCGAACGAGGTAAAATCGATACCACTTTATTTATTGCTAAGCATAATGGTCATTCATTGTTAGTTCAAATATATGTTGATGACATTATTTTTGGATCTACTAACGAAAAATTATGCAACAGATTTGGTCTTGATTCAGCTAACATTTTTCCTTGGACTTCAAGTCAAGCAAACCCAAGAAGGAATATTCATCAATCAAGCCAAATACACCAAAGATCTCATCAAGAAATTTGGTCTTGATTCAGCTCATCCTCAAAGCACTCCATCCAATGACCACAAATGCACACCTAGACAAAGATGAGTCCGGTAAGAAAGTAGACATGGCACTCTACCGAGGTATGATAGGATCTCTACTTTACCTAACCGCCAGTAGGCCAGATACATGTTTGCCGCATGTGTATGTGCTAGATTTCAAGTTGACCATAGAGAATCTCATTTACAAGCTGTTAAAAGAATCATTAGATATCTTGTGGGAACTGCTAACTTAGGTTTGTGGTATCCAAAAGATTCATCATTTACACTAATTGGCTATTCAGATGCTGATTTTGCAGCTTGTAGGGTCACCAGGAAAAGTACTAGTGGAACTTGTCAATTTTTAGGTAACCGATTGGTTTCCTGGTCGTGCGAGAAACAAGTATCAATTTCCACTTCTACAACTGAGGCTGAGTACATAGCTGCTGGGAGTTGCTGTTCACAAATTCTATGGATGAAGCAACAACTAGTGGACTATGAAATTCCCCAAGAAGTGTGAGAAGTGTGTCCCATTTACTGTGACAATACCTCAGCCATTTCAGTCTCTAACAATCCTGTGATGCATTCAAAGACTAATCACATAGACATCAAATACCACTTCCTCAAGGATCACGTTGAAAAGGGTAACATCGTTCTTTTAAAAGTACATACTGATTATCAGTTAGCTGATATTTTGATAAAACTCTTGGATATTAGAAGATTTGAATTCCTTAAAGGAGAACTAGGCATGATTGATATTCGTTAATATATTGTGCTAACTTTGCTATCTGTGTAAGCTATCAACTGAGATCAAGGTGGTCCCTCGTATACCGTTGCTAACCGGTGCTCCCCCTACCGGTTTCCCTAACCGGTAAGGCAAGGACTCTAACCGGCACCTCTAACCGGTACACCTGACCGTTATCCTTAACCGGTAAGAGATGCCCCTAACCAATGGTCCCTAACCGATGCAAGTTCTCTCTAACCGGTCATTGCACCTGACCGGTTAGCCATCTTACTGTCTATTCGCTTACCGCCGAACTGCGGCCGGATCGAAATTGCCAATCCGTTTTTAACCGGCTCGTTGTCATCATTTCCTTGCTGTCACATCAGTCTTCTCAGCCGCTACAGTCTGACAGAACCCTTGACTTGTCCCCTATCCTTTCTTTTTCAAGGTAGATCAATTTTAAATAATTGATCAAAAAGGTAATCTCTGCATCATTCTTATTTATCGAAAATGTTATCTTTTTGTTCTTTATTACATTTTAGTATAACCGCTGCACACACGCTCCTAATTTCATGCCACATATTTAAAATCGTGAATTAAATTTGTTAATTTATGTGCATGCCAATTAAAAACGTTTGAACTACTTTTGATTTAACCAACACATCCTTTCATCTTCCCTCTCTCTTGTACCCTATAAAGGATTTCAAAATTAAACACTCAACCTTTCTGGATTTTCTCTCTCTTTCTACGAACAAAGCAACCGGCAAGAAACTCTCCATTGTTCATCTTCATCTGTGTTAGATTCTTCAACTCTCAAGATCTCTGGTAACTCTTCCTAAATTCAAACTCTTTTTACAACTCGAAGATACCCAGATTTCTCAAACTCTCAGTCATTAAGATCATCCAAAGTATATCTTATCAAAGTTTCTTCGATTCTAATTTAAAATGTTGGTTTGATGTTATTTGTTTCACAGATGGCTCCTTCAATCAAGAAAGATATTTATCGAGGTTACATTCTCCCCAGTTTCTTTGACTCCGAAGAAGGCCGAGCTCTTGAAGCCTTATTTGTTGCTGCCGGAGTAATTCCGTTCTTGATGCCGGAGGGGAATGAAGATATTTTCTATGAGATGGTTAATGAGATGTTTGATAATGGCGTTTTGGATGAGAACGACAACATCATCTCTACTGCTGCTGGTGTTCCCGTTACCTTCAGCCCTGCAACCATTGCTGCTGCCTTCCCTGATCTTTCTTCCACCGGTTCGTCTTCTATTTTGATGAACGATATGATTGCTGCTTGGACCAAAGTTCGTGGATCTGATCCATTTGTAACCGGTGAGGCAAACAAGAAGGCCGAATTTGATGCAGTGTATTATGCAATTGCCGAGGTTGCTGACCGATTCTTCATCTGCCGGTGAGGCTCCCATCATTGTATCACCATGATACAATGGGAAGCCATTGCAGCTATTATTCTTGAAGATGACTTCAACTGGTGCTCATTTCTTTACCGGATTATCCTCATTGCCTTCAAGAAATATCAAAAGGAGAAAACCTCTTCCAAGCCAAACAAAGCCAAACCTTGCCATTATCTTCTGATTACCCGTGCCCTGAGAAAAATCCCAGTCGTCCTCAAAGCCTCAGCAAACCAACCAAAGTATCCTCAATCCTTTTGTAAATCGTTTGATAAGTTTGACATGACCAGAATCATCAAGGAAGCCAAACCCTCAACCGGTAAGTCAACCGGTAAGACAGTTGACACGCCAACCGGTAAGTCTGTCGGCAAGCCAACCGGTAAGCAAGCTCAACCGAAGAAAATCGCTAGCCAGTCAAAGGTCATTCAATCAACCGCAGCTGCTCCCAAGCCTACTTTACCGGTTAAGAGAAAACTCATTGATGAATCTTCCTCTGATGATGATAATTAACCGATTGCAACCATCCTCTTCCCTAACCGACAGAAACAAACAGCAAAAAAGTCTGCTCCTCCACCTCCCAAAAGAACCAAGCCTACTCCAAAATCTTCTAACCAGTTAGCCAAAGAAAATGCTAAAAGGAAAAGGAGAATAGAAACTGATTTAGGCACCTTTATTCCCTTATATCCCTAAACGGCTTTTTGATCACAACTTCCTAACCGACAAGGTTCCCTTCACCGGTCAGTCATTTTCCAGACCGGTTAGCCGTTGCCAACCGATAAGAAATCCCACTTTTCATATCCACCACTACAACCCATGGTTAGTTAATCCCAAATTTGTCCCTTCAGAACAGACTTAGGCGGGATATGATGGTCCATGCGGTTTGGACTGACTTTGCTATTCTTTACAATGCCTAAGAAACCCTTAAAGAGTCTGATCCATATCAGCTAGGGAGATATGAGTTGCCTGAAGATGATCTCCCCACCTTTGATCCTGAAGTTGTCTTTTTGGGTCCTCGTAGAGTGTAATTTATCAAGAATGTGATGGATGTAGTTCAGAATTTGGTGGACATTAAAGTGAGATTTTCAAAATATGGGTGATATCTCTTTGTCTGATTTCTTCACTTCAGTTCAGACCAATAAAAACAAATGGGCTTCAGTTACCGACGAAGAAATTGAAGATATGTTCAAAGATAATAGTGGTTCAGATGATCAAGCCAGAGTTGATAAGGATGATCGGTTAGACTCCAGCTCTAGTTACTCAACTGATTCTGGTGAGTCTGATGAAGATGATGATAATGACCAGTCTGAGGCTGTCATTGACCGATCTGAGACTATTGATTTCCCTACTCCCTTACCTATGCAGACGGTCAGACATGTGGGAGGAGGCTTAACTGAGACTTCACCAGTTACAGCCTTAGGAGGAGGAGAAAAGATAAGTATTGATGAGTTACCGGTTAGCCAACCGATGCCTCTTGCCGGTGAACCTGTTGAACCGGTCAGAGTTGATTTACCATTGTTAGAGCCTCTAACCGATGTATCTGCTTTGCCGGTTAGTCTACCGGTTAGTGATGTGCTCCCAGTTAGCCATCCCCTTACCGTTGTATCCACTGAACCGGTTAAGGAAAGCAATGTTGATGCTGATGATATTAATCTGCAAGAAGCCTTGGCTGCCAGCCTATTTGAAGTTGATTTGGAACGGCAAAGGTTATCAGTTGAAGAGTTGGCTACTCAGTAAGCTATTCAGGCCTCTCTATCGGTAAGCCATACTACTCCTCCATCTGCTTCCAAAGACAAGTCACCAGTTCAGGAGGAGATTGAGCCAGTATTTAAAGAGGATTCCACTTCAGATTTCTTCGAGGATGAAGAAGATGATGATGTTGATTTTGATATATTTGATCCTGCGGTCCCTCCAGTCTATCTTGATTATGGCCTTTATCAGAAGGATTTGTTCTCTCCCTTGAACTATTACACCTCTAAATCTTCTATCCCACGGTCAGTGATGGATGTGTTATTACACATCTAAACTAGGTACTCTTACACTTATTTATTGTGAAATTCTTGAGTAAAATGTTATTTTAATGTATTTTCTAGTGTCTTTATGAGTACAGGTTAATTAGGTGAAAAATGGTGGATTAAAGTGAAGAAAGGAAGCAAAAGTGGAACGGAATGGAGCGGAGACCTTTTGAGAGTAAAAAGAACTTGCGCGGTATTTTAAGAAATCAAAGGTTCAATTTGCTGAAGGACCTAAAGGGAATTACGGAAGAAAAATGGATCAATGCTGGAAATCAGAGTCGGCGCGCACCCGGTCCTAGTGGGCGCGCACCTGGAAGTGACCAGAGTAAAAGTGGGCGCTCACCCGATCGCAGTGGGCGTGCGCTCGGTATGTACGGACAAAGGCGGTCTAGTTTCCTTGTTTTGGACGGTTTTTAAGGATTTTTCACCAGATTTTTCTCTCTAGTCTCCTAGTATAAATAGAAAACACTTTAGGGTTGTAGGGATCTCATGCTTTCATTCAAGATTCAAGGGAGAGACAAGTTTCGAGTTTTGTTCTTTAAATTTCAAGAATCAATCCAGGTTTTATGTTTTTAATTATAATATCTCTTGTGTTCTTGAAGATGAATATGCGTAGCTAATTTTTCCTTTTTCATGGATTGAATGTAGTAATTGTGGAACTTCTATGCTAATTTGAGTTTTAATTCTTCCAAACTCTCTCGTTCTTATTTGATGAATTAATTATCATCCCATTAATGTGTTTTAGATTGTTGCACTACCGTGAACAATTTATCTAAAGAACACTAATTCATCAATTAGGTTTGATTGTTGACCTACCGGAATACAAGAAAATCTAGATTCAATTATTTCTTATTTGCTTAATGAGTTTCTTGAGTAGTGTTTTGACCTACCAGAATTTACAATACGATAGAAGCATTAGGGTTGCAATTCGAACACCAAACGTCCCAACCCTTAATCGAGTGAAAGAATCTTTGAACGAGATCGTTATTTTTATTATCGAAACCATAGCATAGAAGGGATACAATTATGAAATCCAATCCGTGAATGTCTTTAATCTGGTTAAGTCTTTATTTCTTGTTTACTGCTTCTTTTAATTCAATAGTTTAATTTCTCGCTTTAGTAATTTAGTTAATAAACCAAATAAAAAAAACCCCTTTTTGTTACTTTCTGCACAACTTGAATCAACTTGTTAAACACACGAGTCTCTGTGGTTCGACCCTTACTTGTACTGCTACTTCGGTAACTTGTACTTACAAGGTATTTTATTACACAGTGGAATTTTATCCATCAGTCAGCTCATGGGATTCCTCTGTTTAATGTTCATGAGAAGATTTCGAGCAAAGCAAAGATTGAATCTATTCCTATGCCTCCACCCATTGCCGATGAGCTTCAGAAGAAGAGACGAGCAGATAGGATGGAAACATTTATTGAAGTTGCTGAAACTATGGGATATGGTGATCCTCCGATTGATACACTTCCTAGGCTGACCAAGACCAATGGCCCCGGTGAAACGAGTTACTGATGCCAGAAAATCAAAGTTCTCAAACTTTGTAAACGGTCTGCTCCTCCCAAAGGTCAAGATATCAAGCCCGGTAAGAATGATCAACAACTTGTTACCGATTTCCCTTCCAACCAAAAACCCAAATTCTCTTCCTTTCTTTCCCAACGGCTTCCCAATATAAGGATTCAAGGAGAGATTGCTCGCATTGCCCCCAGACCGGTTGAGAGCACATTATCAACCGGTGATCTATATCTTAGATATCTCTCCATCAATAACCGCATGACCCAAGTATTGTAGATGAAAATTTTTAGATGGTCTTCTGAAGTCACCCGCTTAGTTGGTTTGATGCCTAATGTGACTAGGCTTTCCATTATGAGAAATGGTCATGTTCAGCCGTGGAGCAATATTAGACAAGCCTCTTTACTGTTGCTGGCTTTGAGAGTGATTCCTTTGATAAGGCTAAGGCAAGCTATCTTACCGATGGCTACTGTTGCTGCTGAATTATTGGAACTTTCATTTGCTGAGATGATGAGTTTGGAGCCCAATGAATTTCAAGAACCAGTTGCCCAATCAGATTCTTCTTCAGAGTCAGTGGATGAAGAGATTGTCATTTCTCCAACCGGTCAAGTATCTAGGATCGGCCAAGCCACAAGTCATCTCACTTACCGATTCTTCTACTGATCCTCCTACCGGTTCTACAGAAGCCTTCCTTACCGGTCGTTCTACCGATCTCTCTACTCATCTTACCGAGAAGCCTCTTACCGATCAATCTCTTGCCATTCAGCCGTTCACTCCATCAATTCGCCCTCCTACTGATGTTCCTTTACCGGCCACCCAACCGGCTGCTCAACCTGCTCCTCAACCGGCCACTGCAACCGATGATGATCTCAATAGGCCTGTTGTTGTCCAAGACCTTGCTGAATTTCATGAAGCCATGCTCCAGAGTTTCACTGAGGTAAATGCTGAGCTGGTGACCTCCTTTGTTAAGTCCAATCAGGAGGAGGATGAGAAAAGGTTTGAGTTATTGAAGACTGGAATTGCTGTCTCTTGGCAATTTTTTGGAAGAAATAAACACGAGAGATGCTACCATCAGAGACCTTCTTTTGCAACTTGATGAGGCTCACCATACAAACAAAGTCTTATGTGAGCAGCAAATCTCTGGTCAAGCCATTTTGAAGCGGTCAACCGAAGCTCTTAACCGATCAGCCGAAGCCCTTAGCCGATGTGAGCAGAAGATCTTGAGCTGCAAACCGAGTTGACCAAAGTCAAAGCCAAAAATGAGATTCTAATGAAGATGCGTGAAGAGAGGAAGAAGAGAAAAAGGGAAGAAAAAGAGAAGAAGAAAGAAAAGAGATCAGCCAAAAGAGCTAAACCTTCAGACCGCGTGACTTCGGCTACTCCTCACTCTGATGCTGCTCCCTCACCGGTCATGGACTCAGCAGATCCTCCAGCCGATGCAGCTTAGAATGTAACCGGTGATATAATTGTCTTTCTTATCACCAGTCACCGGTCTGTCAATTAATGAGAATCTCTTATCCCTAAACTTGTGTTTTACTTTCTTGAATTCCTTTTTTAAGTATTTTGAATGATCCAACTGCTACTAACTGTTTCATTTTGCAGATCTCCTCATTCAAAATTTCTCTTTATTTTACTTTGTTTTTCTTTAAGCTTTCACCTTGGTTGTAAGCTTACTTAGGTTGCATCAAGTTGTCACTTGTCTTAGGGAATGACATATTTAATAGATAAATACTTAGTCATTCTTTTACTAAGTCAAGAAGATGCTAACCTCGGGTGATTGGACTTAAGCAATTAGGAGGAGATTGTTAGTCAAATATATGTTTAGATTTAGAATTGCTTAATCCCAATCACAACAAGCATTAATGTGGACCCCTAATTTTAATTAGACCAAATAGAATTTTTCTATGTATCATAGGTTCCCTTAGTGTTAGTGCCAGTGTTTTTAATGTGTAATTTTCTCAAGGTTTGAAAACTTTGAAGACATGAAGATTTCCCTATCAGCTTGTGAGTGTACTTGGTATGAAACTACCTAACCGGTTGACCACTCAACCGGTAAGCCTGCCTAACCGGTCATCTACCTTACCTTGCCGATGTCTCTCACTGGTTCCATCCTTCTCCTAACCGGTTAAGGCTTACCCTGCAAGCTTCCCTCAGCAGCTAGCCGAAGCATTAATTGTCCCCAACTACCCAGCCATCAACTTTAGCTGAAGTTGGTAAAGCAGCATGCTGAAAAGACATCTCTGCAACATGTCAGTACCTCTTTGAGGAATGTCAAAGTTACCAGTACTCTCATCGTCTCAACTACTCAATGGAAATCTTCTCTATCCAATCTCAGGCATTAAATGCAAAGATACTCCCATTCAAAGGCGTGCCTGTCCAAGTCATCATTATAACCTCTTCAAAGACAACGACTCCTTTATTTAAGTTCACTATAAATAGCTTTCCTGGAGCATTGAAGATGGTTGGTGCATTTAAGATCCTTGAGAGTGAGCTGCCAAGAACTACCAACCTGCAAATTCTCTAGTTCAAGGCATTCAATACAAGTCCCCTCTTTCACTAGACATCTCTGTAGGACATATACTGAGCACCTTCAATCAATACTGTTGTGTTCCTCAACAAGACTACTTATGGAACACATTGATTGAATCACACACAGCACTCTAGAGAAATCAGCTCAACTTGTGAGCACATTTCTAGAAAACACCAGGTCTTTATTGTAGCACGATCCATTAGTGGTCACCTTTATTTTAGCAGCCTTTAATCATTGGCTTGCAACTTGTAATAGGTAGGATCCATTAATAGCAGTGCACTTTCACAAATCCAAGTTCTGACCAAACTTGGTAGAGGACGTAGCAGTTATTTAACACTGTGAACCTCTTCAAACAATGTGTCATTTCTTTGTGTGTTTGTTTATTTCTTGTGTAGTTGTAACTGGTTGATAATCTCTCAACTGGTCACAACCTATTGATTCTAGTTACTGCTCACCTGTTTGTCTTACTTGGAAATTAAATTTGTCCTAGTTACATGAGATTTTAACTTACCGTTTGAAACAACTTACCTTACCTTATCGATTTGAGAACCTCTCTAACCGATCTTGTCTTTCCGCTGTGCAAACTTTATCTCATCGGTTAGCTAGAGTAGTAAATCAAATATTTTCAAAGATCTAAAGAAGTTTTTAGCAAAAAGTTTTAACAGGCTATTCACCCCCCCTCTAGCCTGATTCCTACCATTTGGGACCTAACACAATAAACATGTTTGATTTAGTTTTGCATTCATTTTTTTAATATGCAGAGAAATTCTCACATTATCATCTAATAAACAGTGATTGTCATTATATGTTTTGGCAGTTCATGGGGTAGAATATGCATTTGGTGAACATGGAACATTCAACTACAGGGATATTTGAAGTTGAGCCAAAAAAGTGCCTGGAATTCACATTTTGGAAATAAATGTTGGTAGGACGAACAGACTTGGAACCAATAGAGGTTCATGCATTCAAGGAGAAGTTAGCAGAGGAGTACTCAGGAAGCACTTACAATCTCATCACCAAGAAAACTGCAACCACTTATGTAAGACGTTTGTCTAAGTTTGACCGGAAGCCAATTCCTAGCCGGGTCAACTCGACATGGTAAGAACTTCAACCAGTAAAGATATTCGATTTCTTTCAGGATTTTCTTATAATATTATTAATTATGATACTTAAATCATCTTGACCAATTCTTGACAAATACTGAAGAATCTCAACCTTTAAAACTCCCTCCAACTCGCTTAGAGGGCTAGCTTAGATTTAGGAAACAATTGAAAACAACATGCGAGATATTATTGTGTCTATGATGAAGAACTATCCTTTGCTTTTACGCAAATTTATGGTTGACAAAGCAAAATTACCGTTACTAGTGGAAATGATCATGTACATGGACCTGGAGCTTTATTTTCCCTCTCTTTTTTCCTTTCTACATGAATCGATTGTGATTTATCAGCTTTCACTTGCCAAATATTTTCTTATGATTGGTATGACAGTACATCTTTACCTACATCACAATTCATGTTCTACTTTTGGCCGCCTTATTACCGTGTTTGTTAATAGACCATATTATTGTTTCAACCGTCAGTTATATATCTGATCCTACCTGAAATCTTGGTTTCCATTTTGTCCCTGTTATGGTTTTTACTTTGTTCCCGAACCATGTGAATACCTTTTCTCATGGCCATTTAGGACCATCGAGTGTTGAAATGTGCCTTGCACATCGACAAACTCGCGGGAATGCCATTTGATTGGCTATATTTCTCTCTATTGAGCCTTTACATTGCATGTGATATATGCCAGTAAACAGCAGGCAGTTAGACCATGATATAGGCAAGGTAGATAGCATTCGGGTTTTAGAGATTATTTATGGACATTCAATAGGCATGGAATCCATTTGAACCGACATGACTAAGACAAACGAGGTGGTGAAAAGCGCATTGGTATATAGGGAAATGTGAACTGATCATGTCAATTGGCATAGAATTCATTTGAATTTTTATTTGTCGTATTGCAAGGAATGAGGAACGAGTATGGGGTTTGAGTATGAGTGTTGTTGTCCAACGCACAACAGAGAAGGATTTTCACAAGCCAGTATACTATCTAAGACTGAGCATATAATCACCCATACTGTTTTGTTATAAATAACTTGGCTGCCATTTTTTCACGATGAGGAATTCAACTTTCCTAAGCTCTCTCTGTATGCATCAAAATAATGGCTCTGGGTCTGTGAGTCATGAATGGTTCTATTCACTTAAAGAATAATTAATTCCAGTTTAGATGTATTGGAAATCTCATAATATTTTGTTGGTTAAACTAAGTACTTATTTGAAATCTCAGAATATTTTGTTGTTTAAAAAAAAACATTGTTGTTATGGATCTAATGAAGTGTTATATAGAGTATTATTTTTTGGTAGCCAATGGAGACATGTTCGATTATGTTTTGTATTCATTTTTTAATCCGCAGAGATATTCTTCAATTATCATCTAATAAATTGTGATTATATGTATTTTATAACGAAAGCTTTGGCGGTTTTTTTTCCCGAGTATTATTCTTTGGTAGCCAATAAACATGTTTGATTAAGTTTTGCATTCATTTTTTTAATATGCAGTGAAATTCTCACATTATCATCTAATAAATAGTGATTGTCATTATATGTTTTGGCAGTTCATGGGGTAGAATATGCATTTGGTGAACATGAACATTCAACTACAGGGATATTTGAAGTTGAGCCAAAAAAGTGCCTGGAATTCACATTTAGGAAATAAATGTTGGTAGGACGAACAGACTTGGAACCAATAGAGGTTCATGCATACAAGGAGAAGTTAGCAGAGGAGTACTCAGGAAGCACTTACAATCTCATCACCAAGAAAACTGCAACCACTTATGTAAGACGTTTGTCTAAGTTTGACCGGAAGCCAATTCCTAGCCGGGTCAACTCGAAATGGTAAGAACTTCAACCAGTAAAGATATTGGATTTTTTTCAGGATTTTCTTATAATATTATTAATTATGATACTTAAATCATCTTGACCAATTCTTGACAAATACTGAAGAATCTCAACCTTTAAAACTCCCTCCAACTCGCTTAGAGGGCTAGCTTAGAATTTGGAAACAATTGAAAACAACATGCGAGATATTACTGTGTCTATGATGAAGAACTATCCTTTGCTTTTACGCAAATTTATGGTTGACAAAGCAAAATTACCGTTACTAGTGGAAATGATCATGTACATGGACCTTGAGCTTTATTCTCCAAAGAGACAGGAGTAGGTGCCTTAATTTAATATATTTTTAGGTGAATGATCAAGATTTGGCCAAGCTCTTATAGTCTTTCTGACTTGTAGGTTTTGAAAAGTCAGTAGAGGAGAACACGAGTACAAAATTAAGCATGCTATTGACTACCTCCGTCCCAAAACGAATGTCCAAAAACTTTTCAAATTCCCTCTTGATCAAGAGAAAATTTGATTTTTTTGGACATTCATTGGGGACAGAGGTAGTAATGCTATTACCTTTTCCTGCTTTGCCTGCCAAAAGGAGTCACTGACATTGAACTGTGAGCAGAATCACTGCAATACTTATTATTTCCACCCTCTTGTTAAGGAGTACCAATCCCTTAAACATTGCCCTGTCGTTGTATTTATTTTTTTAGGCTAGTCATTTTTGTTTATTTGTCTCGCTATTTGAGAAGGGTTTGCAAATTTAGTGGGCTTACTTTCCAGGTGTCTTATTTTATCTAATCATTTTGTTTCAGATTGAAATCAGAGAGCAACGGGAGCAACGGCTGAGGTTTGCAGTTACCAGCCCTTCAAGTTCTTTTTCGTACAAAGAGGTATCTTCTTCTTTCTCCTTCAAATTTCCATTTTGAAGCATAGCCAAATTGCTGTATTCAGCAATAGCTTTTATTCCCATAACATCATTGTTGAATGGTGTCCCTGGAAAGCGGATACTTGACCCATGCCATAAATCTCTATTTACGCTGTGAGCAACATAGACAATATTCATTGTAACCCTGTAGGGTGGTGGGTGTTCAGTGACGTTCATGATAGAGTTTGATGTTGAATTGTTTTTACAAAAAACTTGGGGTATTTTTTGAATGAATTATTGAGGGTTTAGTTCGAATTTCTCAACCTATGTCCATATGATACTGAATATTGGTTCCTTTTCACTTGGTTCTAGAAGTAAGCTTAGCAGATATAAAAAGTAGGGAACAACAACAGTAAAAGTTCAATCTAAAAGACCGTTGATCCAAACTCATAGAGTACTTTAGATAACCTAATCTTTTTGTATGGAAAAGATCACAAATTGTTTTTTGTCGGTGAAAGATATTTGCTTGGCTACCTGCAGATAAACCACACCAACTGAAGAGCTCCATCAGTTTTTGGAATTTCAACTGCCAAGACAAGACAGTGGGCACCAGTGTTCAACGATCTTCCAAGATCTTCCTTTTGGACCACAGCATAGGCAGCAAAGCACATCATCTTTACATGACTTTGTATGAGTATTTTTAAGATAGTTAAATGCAAGTGTTTTTGAAGGGGACATATGTAAATATATGTTTATGGTTTGAGTTACTTGATGACTTATATGACTTTATATACTCCCTCCGTCCCATAACAAGCGACACACTTTGCCATTTTGAGCGTCCCACTGATAAGTCACACTTCCTAAAATGAAAAAGAATCTTTACTATTTCCTCCACTCATTCTCTCTCCTACATTATTATAATACTCACAACACCATTATAATTTATTATTCTCTTCACTCATTCTCTCTCCTACTCAACTATCTACAGTCACAACACATCAACCTTTTCATTTTTTCCTTAATTCCCGTGCGGAACAGTAACTGCGTCGCTTGTTATGGGACGGAGGGAGTAAGTATTTTTAAGATAGTTAAATGCAAGTGTTTTTATTTTAATAATTGTGTATATGGTGATCCCTAGATTGATTACGACATAGTATTTCCAGTTGTATTTTTGTATGTGTTTGTGTCAATGGTATTTGGGAGGGATAAAACCGTCCCCAATAGTTTTTGGAAGGGCAATCATAGCCGTGCCAAATGTATTTCGAGAGGCAATCAAATCGTGCCAAATGTATTTGGGACGGCAAACAAAAGTGTGACAAATGTATTTGGAAGGGCAGGAAAAACAGTGCCTAATGTATTTGGAAGGGCAAACAAAACCGTCCCAAATACGTATTTGGGACGGGCCACTAAAAACCGTCCCAAATACTCGTAAATAGGACAGACCTGCTCAACCGTCAACATTTTCGTGCCAAATACTTTTTTGGACGGTTTTGGGTTGTCACAAATGTATTTGTATTTGGGAGGGAGTCAAAACCGTCTCAAGGCCGTCCCAAATACTTTTTGGGACGGTTTTGACGGTATTTGGGACGGTTTTTGGCCTTCACAAATACCTCTTTTTCTTGTAGTGCGTACTCCGGTTGATTGTTAGAAGCAGGGAACTTAAATCTGATTATGTCTTGGATGGTGTGCTCCCCATCAGGACTTGCTATCACAATTCTAGCTTTGGTTCTCTCCTTAGTGGCTGAGCCAACAGTTGGATGGGAGCTCGAAGGTCGATTCTTCTCCCTCAGATCTTTTGCGTTTACGGGAGGTGGGGTCGTGCTCACCTATGAAGGCGGTTTCAACCATGAAATCGACCAGAGGCTGTACTCGGAGCGTCTTCCTAGGTTGGTATGTAATGTCAAACTCAGTGAGTTCAATGGACCAATTAAGGAGACGTCCTGAGCAATCAAACTAATGCAAGATTTTCCTTAAGGGCGCATTAGTATATACATGGATGGGGTGTGCAGAAAAGTATGCTCGTAGCTTTCGTGTCGCTATGACTAGGGCATATGCTATCTTTTATGCATTGAAGTATATGCTCTCCACGTTGGATAGTGCCTTGGAGACATAGTAGATATGTCTCTGTGTGGTTCCTTCATTTCGGACTAGTACCGCAGCTATTGCGTTGTCCGTGGCTGCTAGAAAGACATATAGCATTTCTCCAGTAATCGGGCTGCTCAACAAAGGAGGGGATCCCAAGTATTCCTTCAACTGCTTGAATGATTTCGAGCATTCAGGTGTCCAGGAGAAGTTCTTGGCCCCCTTCAAGACTTTGAAGAATGACAGCGATCTTTCAGCGGATTTAGCGATGAATCTTCCAAGTGCAGCTATCCTTCCATTCAGTCTCTGAAACTCCTTGATGTTGGTAGGTTCCTTCATTTCTATTAAGGCTTTGATTTTTTTCTGGATTTGCCTCGATGCCTCTCTGTGATACCATAAAATCGAGGAATTTTACAGCAGTCACCCCGAACACGCATTTACTTGGGTTTAATTTCATGTTGTTGGCTCGTAGGTTGTTGAAAGTTTCCTCCAAGTCTAGTGCGTGACTTCCATCCTTAGTTTTGATGACCATGTTATCTATGTAGGCCTCCATGTTGCGGCCTATCTGCTCCCCAAAGACTTTGTTGACCATGCGCTGGTAGGTTGCGCTTGCATTCTTGAGCCCGAAAGGCATCATAGTGTAACAATTAATTCCTCCAACTGCCTGGAAAGCTGTTTTTTCGATGTCTTCCTCAGCCATTTTTATTTGGTGATAACCAGAATAGGCATCTAGGAAGCTGAGCGTTTTATGTCCAGCGATGGAGTCTACCAGCTTATCAATTTTTGGGAGAAGGTAAATGTCTTTTGGGTAGGCTTTGTTGAGATCTGTGAAGTCTACGCACATTCGCCACTTCTCGTTATGTTTCTTGACCATCACCACGTTGGCCAACCAAACAGGGTATGTTGCTTCCATGATAATCCCAACACTTATTAATTTTTGCACCTCTTCTTTGATAGCGTTTTCCTTATCATTTGCAAAAATTCTCCTTGTCTGCTTGATAGGTCTAGCAGACGGATCAACTTCCAACCTGTGGAGAGCTATATCTTCCTTAATTCCTCTCATATCCTCGATTTTCCAGGAGAAGACATCAAGATTATTTCTTAGGAGTGTGATGATTTTCTCCTTTTCTTCTGGGGAGAGCTGACCCCCTATTTTTATTTTTTGATCCAGATAGTCGGGGTTGAGTATAATTTCTTCTAGTTCATCTACGGGTTCCATTTCTGGACTGTCTCGAAACTGTAGAGTCTCAATGATTATTTCTCTAAGTCTTCTGCCATCCTCGCCATCAAGGTCTAGCTCTTCCATGTCCCATTTGGTTCGTCTACGTCCTGGGAGCTCTCCTTGTCTCAAGTCGTGGTTGGCCCCGAGTTTTGGCCGCCGACGAGATGAGGGGCTACATCCGGGACGGACGTAACCGTGTCATTGTTTTCATCTACTTCTAGGATCATGTGATCCTCATCTTCGCTTCAAAAATCGATTGAGTCCGGAACTAGTCTTTGGTAGTCTTCACAGACTTAGAGATTTTTATGTTTTCTTCCGGAGTGCCCACCTCCATTTTCCTGGATGTTTTTCTACTCCTTATGACATGCTCCAAGAAGTCTTTGGGGGTCGCCCTCATGCATCCAACTCCAATACGAGTAGGGAATTTAACTAGTTGGTGAGGGAGGGAGGTGACCAACCCAAGTTTTCCTTGACTTGGAATGCCTAGGATGGCGTGGTAGTCGGTTGCCAAGTCCATGACCACGAACGTAACTGTGGCCTCTGCTCGGAAGGGATGATTTCCCAATTCCAGTAATAAATCGACAGTCCCCATGGCGCTGACTTTATGGTTTGTAAAACCTTCTAGTCTTCCAGAGTATGGTTCCAACATGCTATCTTTCAGACCCATCTTTTGGAAGGTGGAATATTACAGAATATCTCGGGAGGCCCCCGAGTCAATGAGGAGTCTTTCGGACTCACATTTGTCAATCCTTCCCTTGATCACCAAGGGTTACTCGCGAGCCGCGCGACTTTCGGCTAGTTCATTAGGAGAGAAGCTTATGACTTCCTATTCCTTGTGAATCCAGGCGGGGATATGATAGACTTTGCTTAGCTCATGGATCTGGTCCTTCAATTTTTTATTGGAGACAATCTCATCTCTGATTACATGAAGCTTAGCCCTAAGAGGCCTGTCCTCCCTTTCATCTTCCTTATCATTATCGTCGTCATCCTTTCTCTTCCGCTTGTTATCCTTTCTCATAACGTAGCGGTCAAACTTTCCCTCGTCCACCCATCTCCGGATCATTCTTTTGAGGGAGATACAGTTTGATGTGTCATGTCCACGGTTCTTGTGAAAGGCACATTATTTGGAGTTGTCACAGGTGTACTTTGATTTATCACTGAGTTGGCGGGGATCTGGTAATTTCACCAACTGCATGATCTCCGTGATTTGTTTTGTGATGGGGGTAAAAACCTCAGCTCTTTCAGTTCCCCGAGTTCTATTTTACCATTTATAGCCGTTTCCATTGGAGGCCTGGTGGGTTCCAGTTGCCTCTGCCTCCGGCTTATCAGATCTCTTCTTACTTTTTTCCTCCGCCATAGTTATGGCATACGCCACATTGTACAAATCGGATTTGGACTTAGGCTCTCGGCGTAAAGCTCATAGATTAATTGTCCGGATCTCAATCCGGAGTTGAAGCAAACGATCACCTCCCTGTCTGTCAGGCTCTCTTCAACTTGGTCTGCCATAGCTCTGAATCTGTTATAATAACTCAGAGTGGTTTCATTCTTCCCTTGCTCTATGTTAGCAAGATCAGTCAACCCCTTCTTCCTCTTCTCTGTTGCAACGAAGTGGTCCAGGAACCTCCTCCTCATGATTTTTCAGTTGTCAATGCTTCCCTTCTTTTACTCACGGAACCAGGACAAAGTTGTTTTGGAAAAGGTACTAGCAAAAGCTTTGCAGAGAACGTCATTTGCCTTAGTAAGGAGGGCCATGGTGAATTCAAAACTTTGCACATGGTCCCGTGCATCGGCGGTTCCTGCGTATTTGTCAAAACTCGAGATTTTGAGAGCATGATTGGAAGGAAGATCATTAATACGCTGGGAGAAAGGACGAGTGGCACTGGTATCATCTTTGTCCACTTCCTTTTTCCCCATTTCCATTTCCATTTCCATCTCATCTAATCTCTTTTTCAAGAGTTGCAATTCTCTGGCATCGACCCTCGAGCTAAAATGAGAGCTCCGATGGGATCTTTCTCTCCTTCTGTGCCCTCCGGCGTGAGAGTAAGTATTTGTATTTAGAGAGAGAAATCAATTGACAAGAGTTTACAAAAGATGTGTTACCAAAATAATGTGAATTATGGCTTGTATATACTCCCTCCGTCCCGCTACAAAGTTCACAGTTACTGTTTGCATGCAAATTAAGAAAAAAGTTAGTAGAGTAAGTGTTGTGAGTATGAAAAGTGAGGTTGAAGAGAGAAAGTGGGGTAGGAAATAGTGATTTGATTGGTATTGTGAGTATAAAAGTAAAGTAGGAGAGAGAATTAGTGGGTGGAATAGTAAAGATTCTTTGCCATTTTAGAAAGTGTGAAGTTTGTAATGGGACGCCCAATGAGAAAAGTGTGCAGGTAGTAGCGGGACGGAGGGAGTATAGGCATAACATTGTATAATCCTTGTTGGATAGGAATGCATGGAGACAAGATTTTATTCCAAGGAGGATTATAACTGTTCAGTCCTTGTTGGATGAGAATTCGTGTGAGATAAGGTTATATTTCTAAGAGGATTATAACTGTTCACATTCCTTATTTGAGTAGGATTGGATAAATAATATTCTGCTCGTGCGCCTGTGAGGAATCTTCCTCGGCTTGTATTGCTTTGTCGGCTTAGATTATGTCGAAGAGGAGATGTGGAGAATGGAGAAACCCATTTAAACTTTGTTGATAGCCGAGTAGGGGCTCCTCGTCTTTGGAGGAAGGCCTTGGGAGATGCCTTGCTCGGCATTGAAGATTATGCCTCATCGACATTCAGTTTTGTTTGGGCCTTGGTCATTATACGCTCTGGTATGCCTATGTCGACATAGTGAGAATGACGAGGAGGCCGGACGAGAAAAGGTAGGGAAGACCCACTTCCTTTGTCGTAATTGAGACTTATATGGATTACATTTTCGGCCCAATCTATTGGGTATTGCCCGATCACGAATCCACGTTTGTACCTCGATTTATACCGTTCAATATAGAGTTTTTTTTTTTTATTGACTAGTTATAACAACCGCATTTTATGCGTATTTTATGCGTCGAATGAAATATCAAGACTTCATCTTTACGTTATCTTCATTTTATATGACTAATTATCGCAAGGAGACTCTTACTCATTTGCGGTATCTTCATTTTATATACTTTTCTTCCTAACCATTAGTTGTGTCTTAAACTCTAAAAAATAAACAAAATATATTGTGTGATTATTTTTTCCCCATACTTGGCTTGATTTATCTACAATGTCTATAATTTCAATCTTTTTTTATTATTATTTTATATCCAAGTGAAAATAAAATCTATAATAAGAGGGAAAAAATGCAATTAGACCAAATGAAAAAGTGATACTCCCTCTCTCCTAAAATAATAGATAAAAATAAATTAAATTTACTTTTAATAAAGAGCATATTTAAAAAAAAAATTGGTCGTTCACTTTGAACGGAGGGAGTACATAATAAACAATTAAAATGCTTAATTTTCATTCATATAGATTTATAGGATTCTAGAAGAAATAAAGGTATATTAACATTTTCAGAAAGTAGTTTAAGACTTGTATGATTAGGTAGGTTTTGATTTTATATTTATTTGTTTTTTTTATTAAATATTATAAAATTGTTTACTCAACATCGAATTACAACACAGATAAAACAATATTTCAAAAAAAGGCTAATCATTACTCCCTCTGTCCCGCCCGAAAGGGCATTTTTGTGTTCTTGCACGGGAATTAAGAAAGGTGATGTAGGAAAGAGAAAAAGTGTATAGCGGAATAAATGTTGTGAGTGAAAGGTGATGTAGGAAAGAGAAAGTGGGGTAGAGAATAGTTAGTGGATATTTATTGTGAGAGTATGACAAGTGGATCCCACAAATAAAGAAGTAATAAAAAACTTTTCATTTTTGGGTTGTGCCCTTTTAAATGAGATGCCCAAAAAGAAAATTTGTGCCCTTTCGGGCGGGACGGAGGGAGTACTTCTTATGTTTCAAAAAGAATGAGATTTTTGTTTTAATTTTAATTTTATGCAAATTTATTTATTTTTTTAAAAATTGATCATTTATTTTGAAACATAATTTACTATGAGATTTATATTTTCATTTAAACACACACACACACACACACACACACACACACACACACACACACATATATATATATATATATATATATATATATATATATATATATATATATATATATATATATAGAGTCACGCTCCAATGAGAACCGTTTAAAATGAGAACCGTGAGAATCACTTGTATACACTTGTATACAGTAGATATTTAGCTACTGTATACATATACAATAGACTGTATACAGTAGCTAAGTATCTACTGTAAACAAGTGTATACAAGTGGTTCTCACGGTTCTCATTTTGTTATGCTTCTCATTTGAGCACCTATATATATATATATATATATATATATATACTCCCTCCCACCCAAGTGTGCACCAAATTTTTTGGCACACCGATTAAGGAATAATAATAAAATAAGGAAAAAGTAAGAGGGAGAAAAAAGTGGAGAGAGAATGTTGTGAGTGTAAAATAAAATAGGAGAGAGAATGAGTGAAAGGAATAGTTAGGAGAGAGAATGTTGTGAGTGTAAAAGTAAAATAGGAGAGAGAGTGAGTGGGGTAAATAGTGAAGATTCCCTTTCCATTTTGGGCAGTTCACACTCGACTGAAACGGACCAAAAGGGAAATAAGTGTACACTCGATTGGGACGGAGGGAGTATATATATATATACTCCATCCGTCCCACCGATCTTAAGAAAACTTTCCATTTTGGACGTCCCATCGATCTTAAGAATTTCAAAAATGAAAAGTTTTTATTATTTTTATACTCTTTCTACCCCACTCATTCTCTCTCCTACTTTACTTTTACACTCACAACATTCTCTCTCCTAACTATTCATCCCACTCATTCTCTCTCCTATTTAATTTTTCACACTCACAACACTTCTTCCACTCATTCTCTCTCCTAATACTATAATAATATTCCTTAATTCCCGTGCCATTTCATTTTTTCCTAAGATGGGTGGGACGGAGGTAGTATATATATATATTCTAGAAACTAAAAATACCTTTCCGTCATACATTTATGCTCTGTAGTAACCTATAATTACTCTTTCAAATCTCACAGTAAATGGGACTATGGCTAAATGTATATTTTCGGCATAATTTCTATTATATTCATCCTAAAACTAATATCTAATACTCTCTCCGTCTCAAAATGTTTGTCCCATTTGACTTTTTTGTTGAACTTTGACCACAAATATATGACAATTTAATTATGTTCATGAAATTCTAAAAATATCTATTGATTCACCATTAATAATATTATCAACAACAACTTTTAGAATTTCATGAACATGATTAATCTTTCATAAATTTGTGGTCAAAGTTCAACAAAAAAGTCAAATGGAACAAACATTTTGGAACGGAGGGAGTATTAATCTTGATCAAGAATTAAAAAATATTTTGGAACGGACGTAGTAATTATAATGGCTTATTCATTTTGAGAGTCTATTGTTTTATTTTTAGACATTTCACTTGAAGAGTTAACTTTTCGTATAGTAGATATTTTTCTTCACTTTTATATTGTTTTCTCATACCTATTTATATTAGTCACATTTTTTTGTAAAGACAACCACATGTTATGCATCGAATGCGGCCTTCAACTCTTCGAGGTTCATTTTGCCCAAATCCAAATGTCTCTCTAAACGCATACTAGCGTTGCTATTCTGACAATTTCGCAAATAATTTCACACACACCAACAATATAATGTATATATATATATATTTTTTTTGTTATAACAGATGTGTAGAATACATTATCTTAAAATAACAAGCCCAAAATTACCTTTTCCTATTATTACTGCACAAATTAATCATTCATATATATATATATATATATATATTAAAAATGCTATAATCATTTCTACTGTCAACTGGCAGTTACAATAGGATCATATTTTCACTAACATGTAATCCAAGATGGAGAACCCAAAAATCAATAAATGATGGGAGTTACAGGGTACTATTTCAAGTGTTGAAAAAAAAAAAAAAAGCCAAAAATCAAAGGGAATTGGCGGACACAATGGGTACAATAGGACACAAAAAAAAATCATTCTTTTTTATTTTTCATTAATTCTGAAACAAAAACTTGCATACTTCATCTCCTCCTACTTATCTTATACGTATCCCATCCAAATCTTGGTTGACTCTTGTAAAATTCTGGTCCTTCTCCAGTTCCGTCTTCCCCTCTCCAAATCAACCTCCTCTTGAATTCTTCTGGCATATCCCAGATCCCTAACTCCTCGAGGGTTGAAATGAATTTCAGTTCCTCAGGAACCATCTCTAACTTTGAGCATCCCCAAATCCATACATGGCGTAGATTGGGCATGGCACCTTCTTTAACACACCACTTCTCCAAGTTTTCCAGGCTATGTAAAACCAAAAACTTAAGTTTGGGAAAACCAATTGAAGAACAAGTCATTTCCTTTCCCTTCAATTTCCCAATTTTTAATGTGAGGTCCTCTAGGTTTGAGAGTTTCTCTAGTGTCGGCATAGGGTCTTCTTCTACCTCAAATTCACTCAATTCCAAATCAGTGAGGCGACTAAATTTGGAAAATTCAGGTAATAACTTACCTGTCACCCCTTTTATCTTCAACTTATGCAAAATTTCTTCACAACATTCAGGAATTTGTCCTCTTAAAACATCCGAGTACATCTCTACCTTTGGATTGACCAGTTCAATTGCAAGTGATGAGTGCCGCGACCGATCCAAATTCACTTTATTCATGAATTCCTTCATCTTCTTACCATCATCCTCACTTGAGATACAAATCGTCCATTCTAATCTTCTAAGATTGGTGATATGAATGACATCTTCCATCTCGCACGTCATTGAATCAAGGTTTACTAGCGTCTCCAACTTGGTCAATCCATCAAGTCTCAGTCTGGAAAATTTTGGGGTAACCTTATATTCATGTTTCTGAGGAAGAAATAGATGCTTCAATCCTTTCAATTTTCTTAGAGCAAGATTTGGTATCCTAAATTCATAATCACCTAAATTATAATATACTCGCATATCTAGAGTTTGCAAGTATATAAAGTCATATATGGATGATGGAAGGCATACTATATCACACCATTTAAGGCTCAAGTATCTAAGGTGGATGAGCTCATTGGTAATATCTTCCTCCCCAATTGAGGTACGATAAAAGCTTAGTACTCTCAGCAAATTCAACTTCTTCAACTTGGATAATTTCCTCGCACGTCCTTCTTTGAACATAAGCGACCTCACATGCCCAGTTGCATTGTGTTTATCATCCTGAACAATTAAATCATGTTCCCAGGGAAAATACAAGACTTGCCTAGGAGGTAACTTAGTATCATTCCTTGAAAAAGAGGAATGAAATACCAAGACTTCATCTTTACGACCACGATAGTCATGGACCTCGAGAAAATCTTCCTTTTTAACTATTGACAAACATAATTTTCTCATTAGATCATGAAGCCAACAAAACTTGTACCTCCTCTTAGTGTTAGGATGCGTCTCATCAGCTAAGTCAGCTTCAATCATGCATCTTCCCACTAATTCACCCAAATATCTCTCTGCTACATCCATATTTGTTTCTCCTACTTGTCTGTCCTTTGACAATATCATGCCTTCAGCATCCCATAACATGTACAACGTCTCCACCTCTATCTTCTCGTCCTCAACAAGACTTGCCATGTAAAGAAAGCATGGCCTTAGCTTGTATGGCAACTCCTTGTAACTAAATAATAACTCTTCCTCCACTTCGCTATTGAATTTTTGATACACCTCTCCACCTCTACCTCCACCCCATGTTCTGCTTTCGTAAAATCTTTCCCACTCACGTAGGCTGTATTTTGTAACTAAAACCCCCCGGAGAACACACACAGCTAGGGGATTACCTTTACACCAAGCAATCATTTTCCTTCCCAGCTCTTCCTTCCTTTTCTCTATTTCAGGATCTATGAGGAAAAAAAGGAAAAAAAACATACATTAACAGAGATATAATTCTTAAAAGCTTTCTTAAATGTCTCTCAAACTAAAGACAATCCAAAGTTGACGAATTGAAAAAAAAAAAAAGAAAACCGGTGAAGCAACGTAATATTTATACTTGATTCTTATAATCATAATTAACTAACCTCTGTCTGTGCCTATTTTCTTTTGACATAGCTCCCAGCACTCATCTTCGCTTAAGCAGTCCAAAGAGTAGCAAAATCCCTTACCTGCAACATCCTTGATCCGAGTGGTAAGCAGTACTTTGCTGCCCGTTCTTTCATCAACTAAGCCGCAATTCAGGCTTTCCCAATCAACTACCGACCAAACGTCGTCAATAATGATCAAACACCTTTTCTCTACTTGTACTCTTTTAAGTGATTCAATTACATCCCCCTGAGTCATGCTCTTCAACTCTTCCTCCTTCGCAAGAGAAAGTTGTTGTAGTATATGTTTCAAAATTTCTTCCGCTCGACATTGTTCGCTCACACAAACAAAAGCGAAACTTTGAAAATGGCTCAACACTTTCTTGTCTTTATACACTTTCCGAGCAAGTGTGGTCTTCCCTAAACCACCCATTCCATAAATGGAAATGACCCGAAACTCATTTTCTTCGTGATCAACCAGATATGACACCAATTTATTGATGTCTTCCTCCCTCCCAACGAAATCGTTTTCATGGAATAGACTAGAAAGATCTTCTACTTTGTACGGTCTTCTTGAATCCGAGGAGCTGGCGTCCGCATCTCCACTTTGGCTGTTGATAAAGTCACTGATTTTGATTGTGATCTTCTCAATAGCCTTGCAAACTTTTGGACACAACAAACATTCTCTGATGCCAATTTGCTTGTTTACAACTCGGATGACATACTTTTCAATGGAATCGATCAGCTGATCAGCCAAATCTATGATTTCTTTGGTACGTTTATCCTTCCTAACGTGCACGTATTCTAACAAATCCTCCATCTCTTTTAGCTTTTTTGCAAGCTCATCGACTACACCTTCCAGAGCCTGCAGATACTTCATTTCTTCGGCCAACAAATCATGAAGCCTTCCAATCACAAAGGAGTAAAGGGTTTCTCCTTCCATTTCAAAAATACTTGAGATCTAGCAGATAGATGTGGAGAGCGGGATTTAAAGTAATTATAAAAGGACTGACGGGTGAAAGAAGAAAAAGGGTGAGATTTTTTGATTCAAAGATCAAATGGATACTAAGTAGATTGGAGTACTCTAGCATGGACCCAGATGAGATTTCAAGAAAATCACTCGCCTTTAACAACATAATCAATAATAAACCCAGATGAGATTTCAAGAAAAGCATCTGCTTTCGTTGAGGTGATTTTGAAGCAGAGTGAAGCAAAGGATATGCTTTCGTTGAGGTGATTTTGAAGCATACATTTTCCCCTAATTTTCTGTCTCTTTCTCTCATATTCTTGAGGTGATCAAGAATATCACTCGCCTTTAACAACATAATCAAGAATAAACCCAGATGAGATTTCAAGAAAAGCATATGCTTTCGTTGAGGTGATTTTGAAGCAGAAAGCAAAGGATATGCTTCTGTAATCGCCAGTGACTTTGGGGGGCCTGTTCAGTGACTTTCTTTTTTTGATTTATTGGTTTTAATTTTGGATTTATTCCCCTAAGCCCACCAAAACTATCCAATTCTTAGAGAGGATAGGCTATTCTCATTATTTCTTTCGTGTCCATGCGTATGAATATATATTTTCCCAAGGCCCCGTTAATTCAAGGAAAACTTATATTCTCCAAACTACCCTTCCCCACTCAATCCCTAAAATACGCTCACCATCCCCTTCTACCATCTTCCCCCCTCCTTCTATCCCTACGAGACCAATATATTCTTTCGACAGCCTCCAATAACTGCCTCATTCCCCGCCCGCCTCCATGCCAGTTGTCACTTTTTCTCCCTGTTGGTCATCCTTCAAGCCATCTCAACTTTAAACCCTATTGATGTCGGTCAAACTTCATTCATGAAAACCCCTCCCTTACGAATGAACGACGTAACACCCCTTCCTTCTTCGAGTGAGTTGTAGTCTCCAACCTCCACGGTCGGTCCAGTGGAATTTGGGGCCTAAGGCAAGGCATATTATTTGGTCGAGGACCTTAAGTTACCTTCACGAGCAACAGTGCTAAATGCGTTCTCGAATATCGACTTCTCTCTATTTTTTTTCGTCTTTCGTCGTTCTTATAATTCAATGTCTTTATTTCCTACTTTTCTTAAGTTTTAGTATTATTGAAAGTTGTTGAATCATAGAATAATAACGAGACTTGGAGAATTTTATTATTAAAAATATTGAGCTTTAGGCTTAGACAATTGGGTTTTGTATTTAGATTGTTTGAGATAATTGTAAAAAGCACCATTCCCTTCTTTTGCAGGTAAAGAGGCATATGCTGCCTTCTGTTCTCCTGTATTATTTTGTTGTTGTTACACATATAAGAGTTCAAGTTGTTAGGCAATTGTTCAGGCAGCCACAATGCCAACCCATGTGAGAAATAAGAATCTTTGATTGAAATTAGAATCTTTGATTGAAATTAGAATTTTTGGGTTGGCTGCGAGCCTGATGACATTTGTGATTTTGAGTTGCAAGCATGTGATACTCAACCAAGTATAGTTTCTGGTGCCATGGAGTTTATATATTCTGGAAGACTTGATAATCTCTGCGTGTCCTTTTGCTCATTAAAGGTAACAGTTGTGTCTAAAATCAGATAGTTATTGAGATGTTCAGGTTGTGTGTATAGATGTATACTCCGATGTAACTTTACTTTTAATTGTTCACTCATCATGATAACACCAACTCCCTTGTCCTTATACCTGCAAAACGAGCTCAAGAAGAAAAGGAACCAATACAAGCCTATGATGCTTAGTAACTGCATCTGTTACAACTTATCAAAAAAAAAAAAAAAAAAAACTGCATCTGTTACATAAATAACATGGGTAACCCCCATCCGTTGAAAACTTGAGCTCCCTTTGGTTCTGGTTTGTTACTATAGTTTATGATTCTTGAAGTCCTAAAACACATGATCTTCTTGCTGTCTAGAAAGGAGATAATTTTTTTGATAAACAACTGCCATTATTTTCTCTAATATGGTCTCCAATTTCAGGCACTGGTAGATGCTACATTTTCTGATAGTAGCCTCGAGGATGAGACTGGTGTGAGAATGGTAGCATTATTTGATCATGAGGAGGTCGGGTCTAATTCAGCACAGGGAGCTGGATTTCCTGCTATGTTGGATGCTCTAGCTCTAATTACAGTAGCTTCATGCTTCTTTATGCATAGCAGCTCTGGGTATGAAAGTGTCCTTTTCCACGCTGAATGCCCCATTGAAAAGCACTTTGAATATTTAAGTAATATAGGATTTATCCGGAACATCCCACTCGAAAGTAATTCTGGTCTTTGTATAAAAAAATCCTTGAATTTTGCAATAATGGCTGTCTTAAAGTAATTACTTCACTGCTGTTACATGGACTAGGGGTGGCAATTTCTGACCAATGGGTATACCCATCAAGATTTATTATGCTTTTAACTATTGTGCATTGTATACTAGTGTAAAGCATGATATTTTTAATGGATAACACCCATTGGGTCCCATTTTACCACCCCTAACATGGACCATTAGACTGTCTATTATCTGCAGTTGTCCATTGAGTTTTGTTAAATGGAAAAAGAGAAACTCTCCATTTACTTAAATCCATTGAGTTTTAAGTACTTCTCGGTTCCCCTAATATACTGTACAGTAGTAGATATCCTTAGCCATAAAGCTGAAGAAGTTACATTTTGGAGTTCACTGTATATACTCAATTTTTTTCTCTTTTTGTGTATCATATTGTTGCATGTGAATCTTAGTGGGTACGTTGAACGAAGTCTATGCAGCAAAATATTATAAGTTTTATATGTTAGGATAGGAGGAGAATTTATTTATTTATTTATTTTTCTCTACAATCAATAATCAATAATAAAAAAAGGATAGGGAGGAGAAAAGGGCTCTACGGGAGAAAGAAAATAAAACGAAGAGAAATGTGCTTCCACTTAGGCTCTAACTCAGGTGGGTTGTGAGACGCATTATCATTAATATATAATCCTTGAACCACTAAGACATAATCACATTTTGGTATAAAACTCTGATATATTTTATACAGTAAATGTTAAAATTTAGGGGCCCTAAAATCTATTAAAATTTTGGGGGCCAAGGCGACCGCCTTGATCGCCTTAGATATTGGTCGGGCCAGCCAACCTCTGCGGCATGTTCATCTCCAGCCTTATCTATAACGTGAAAACCCATCACCGCTGCTTCAAATGCACGCCACCAATCACCTGCCACCACCATTGACCAGTGCCCCCTCAAATTCATTTTCAAGGTCGTCTTTGTCTCATAAACGAGTGGGTACAGTGATCTTATTTTTTATTTTATTTTTGGCTATGAAAATTGTTACTAATTGTACTTATTGTACTGTAATAGTAATGTTTTAGAATAACAATACATTTAATTCGTATGACTAGTGTAATGGATGTTTATCTTTTGGATTTGATTAAATTATGCTCAACTGCAAACATTTAGTGTTGAGTTTGTGTTTGTGTTTTTAATTAGAATATTATTTATTTTTTTTCTTTTTTTGTTGACATTTCGTACATTTTAACTTTGAGAAACAACTTTTAGATTTTTCTTTTTTGCGTCGATAGTTGGCTAACGGAATTCTTTTACACTAATAGGTGGTTACGAGAGTCAACGCTAAAGTCTTTCTCTCGAAAAGCGCACAAATGATGTTAGCATGCATGAAGGGAAAAAAGTTGATATTTTGAAAAATCACCTTTTTTGAGCAATAGGATAAATGGATTTCTCGTGAGTGACATTGCTTGTATTATAAAGTGCTAGTGATAGTGTTAGTTATTTTGAAGGTCTAACACTTTGTAACATTAGCACTGACACTTTATAATGACACTTTGAAAAAATGTGTTTTATATAGTGCATGTGTAAGTGTTTAATACTTTAATAGTGCTAGATATTTTGATTGTGCATGTGCATGCTTAATGAGTGCTAGTGTAAGTGTTTAATAGTGTCAGTGTGTGTGTGTGTTAAAAAGTGTCGGTGTATACCTAAAGAGTGTCGATGTGTGTCTTAAAGAGTGTCGGTCGCAGTATTAAAGAGTGTAATTGGCAGTGCTAGAAATAATGTCAGACTGTCAGTGATAGTATTAAAAAGTGACAGTGCTTATGTTGAAATGTGTTCGTCATAGTATTGAAAAATGTTAGCGTGTTAAATAAGTTCCGTTTATTTACAAAAATGTCATTGCACGTTTTAAAATAGTGTCAGTTATAGTGCTAAAAAGTGCTAGTGTTTGCATATTTTAATAAGTTTTTATTATTTACAAAAATCATTCTGCATTTTAAAAACACGTGTTTTCAATAATTTTAGAAAAAATTGGTTTTAATAAGATTTTGACAAATGAAAGAGTTGAAGGTATTTTTATCCTACATGTTTCACCTTAATTAAAGTTACAGTATTTCACCTTCATTAAAGTGTTTCACCTTGATAGAAAGTAAAGTATTAATGCAACAACGTTAAAACTTTGTTGAAATATTTTTATCGCCTTTGTATTCCTACCCAACTCGAACTAGAGTAGTTGATCTCGATGTAATGATTAAGATGTATTAATGCTAAACAAAATGCTCGTTTGGCACACATGAACGAGTTTGTGGGAATGAGAATGCCATATACATGTATCTGAAATTTGGGAATGATGAGAATTTAAAATTCTCATTCCCATGTTTGGTGTGTTCTAAGTCTAAGTTAACGAATGGATATTAGATTGTCATTCCTACGTTTGTTTCATATGCCTACTTGATGGGTATATTTTATTTTTATTTTCATGTATGATGTAATAATTAAAAGTTTTCCTTCTTTTCATTAATTCAAATTTCTTCATACCTAATTAAAGGAAATATATGCTATAGAATTAAGTTTGATATTTAATTAATTTCATTGATAAATATTATATAAAAATTCGATAATCAATCAAATATGCGAATACATAATAGATTAACTTAGAATCAAATTGATACTTTAATAAGACAAAAATGCAAGAAAAAGTACCTCAACTGTTTAGGTTGTGTGAATATAGTACTCAAAATTATTTTTGTTGCATAATTAGTACCTTAACTGCCCACTTTTTGCATGTTTAATACTTATCACTAAGATTGTTAAAAATTTATCGTTAAATAGTTATGTGCCAAGCACATGACCTTTTTTAAAGGTGTAAATTGTCACAACAAATATTCTCTCCAATTTGTTTACACCCCTCATCTTCTTCCTCCACTTCTTGGACCTTCGTCACCCCCATCCATATTTCAATCTCCTATCCGCTCCCTCTCCTCCCCTACCCTTCCACCGTAATAGCCCGTCTTCTCCCCTTCCCACTCCTCCCCTTGCACCCCGCCGTTCACCCACCCAAGCCTCGTCTATGCTCTGGCTTACCCCATCCCATCATCTCTTTTCCTCTTCCCCACCCCATTCCTTCTTTCCAGCAGATTTCACATTACTTACCATAACAATATGACAAGAAATTAAAGCAAATTAACCAAGAAGTAATTAGGGTTTTGAAAATTGAAATTGATTTTGGATGATAAAATTTGATGGGCAACGATTTGGTAAAATACCCAAAATCAAAACATGAAATTGAAGAAGACCTTGTAATGGTAAGGTGTGGATGGAGTAGGGGAGAGATAAATCAAGGGGAGGGTTGAATTTTAGGGTGATGTGGAAAGAAATCGTGAAACGGGTTTTCCCATGAAAGGAGAGAGAGGGACAAATTGAGGGAGGTAGGACATAGGGTGTGTGTATTGTGTGTTAAGATGGTGGAATTTTCTGGAAAGGAGGAGCTTCCCGATAATGGGGAAGGAGAAAATAAGAAAGAATATGAAGGATAAACCAATTGGAGAGAATGTTTGATTTTGACAATTTTACTCTTTTAACAAAGGTTATGTGCATAGAACATGACTATTTAACGGTATAAATTAAACGATGTTAGTGATAGGTATTATACATGCACAAAGCTGGCATTTTAGGTATTAATTATGCAACAAAAATGACTTTGGATACTATATTCACACAACATGGAAGGTTGAGATACTTTTTTTTTTTTTTGCCCTTTAATAAAATATCAAATTTATTTCAAATCAAATCTAGAAAATATAATAATAAATCAAAACTATTTATTAAATATATAGAAAGAAATTATCAAAATTCATGATAACCCAATTTAAGACCTACGCACGCACAAACATCTCACAAAGTATGCTAACAAAACAATCAAATATTACAAATAGGTTTACAAAATGATCTAAGAGAAGATGATATAAAGAAATAAAATAATTTTGACCGTAAAGAGATCGAAAAGAATTGGGAGGGGGACTATGATTGTAGAAATATAGATCAATCGACATTTTCAATTCTCGTACTTTGCTTAAATTTTGATTTTAATCATCGTTGTTTATTTTTAGAAGTTTTAACCATTATACTTTAGATGCATACTCATTTTCCCCCAAAAGTCTAAACTAGGATAGTTAAAATTGATAAAAAAAAATGTCTTAAGTTTCACTACTTTTGAGAAATATGGGTGCGTATCTGAAATACAATGGTTAAAACCGCTTAAATAAACATTGATGATTAAAATCGAAGTTTGAGCAAAGTATGAGGGTAAAAAATGTTGATAGACCTAGGAATATATGGAACTAACCTTCTTTTTCGCTCTTTACCCAATAAATTGGTGAAGTTCGTGACTGCCTCCTCCAAACTAATCAATTTCCATTTGATGAAAATCTTAAATTAATAAAAGAATATATATATATATAGAGAGAGAGAGAGAGAGAGAGAGAGAGAGAGAGAGAGAGACGATAGATGAAATGCAACGATAGATGGATTGCGTTGAATTGAAATTTTATCTCATCCGATGAGCTTTTAATCTTGGTTGTATATTTCCCGCAAAGTAAATATTTTTCGCTTCCGCGAATTACTAAGAAATGGGTATCAAAAATAGGGGTGTAATTGGTTCCGTTCAAACTGCGGGTCGGAACCGAACCAAACCAAACCAAACCACGCGATTTATTTAGGTTTTCAAGCAATAGTGGTTTGGTTTGGTTCCAAAAATTGTCAAACCATGTGGTTCGATTTGGTCTGCGGTCTGGACCCCCAAACCACGGTTCGAGACCGCGAGACCGAACCATCAAACCGAACTGATAAACCAAAACACCAAACCGTTCAATATTAACCGTAGATATGCATATCTTTCATATCCACCTCACATTTAGATTTGAACCCCTAATTCTATTCATGGGTTTTAACTCATAGCCCTTTTTCTTTTTGTTAATCTTTATGTAATAATGTTAATTCACTCTTTATCACATACCATTACAAGTACTCAAAATGGCATGTTGTTATCATAAAAATTGAAGCACAAATTCAAGTTGTATTTAAATACTTAATCTTTTCTTTATGTTATGTCTGGAAAATTCAAACATGACAATGAATTGTGTTGTCTGAAACCATATTCTAATTAATGGTTTAAGCAGTGTTTTATTTCATTGTTTGAACTGTGGCTTGGATTGCGGTTTAAACCGCGGTTCGAACCGTAGAATCAAACTGTGGTCGAACCAAAGCGAACCAAACTATAACGGTTTGGTTCAGTTCGGTATGAATTTTTTCATGGTTTAGTTCGATTTGAGATTTTTTCAAACCGATAACTAGTGGTTCGATACGTAAATTGGGCCAAACCGAATCATTTAGTCCCCTAATAAAAAATCATCCTAAATCGTGAGTATCAAATAACCGTTAAAAATGGATATACCCGTAGTAAACTAATTTCCTAGCTAACCCCAATCATTTAAAAAAAATATCAAACAAAGTTAAGCTTTGAACATACCAAAAGTATCTAGCTGGGTCTAACGAGTAAAAGCCCAATCCACAAGCAATCATTGCCACCATATTCTCTGTGGGCTAGGCCCAATCAATACATGGCCCAAGACACATCTCACGTATCAGTCGACTAAGTTCATTGTCCGACTTATCAAGTCCCGACCTAACTTAGCCCGACCTGAAGATCCGGGTTCTAATACGGGTACGATCCATGCTCTACCCGTCAGTCAGGTCGACCATTCCTCAAATGACGACCTCGACCTAATCAACAAGTGTCGACTTAACTAATATGGGCGCACGTGGGTTAAGTCTTTCCATAACTGCATTCCTACAAATCAGGGACTGTTATAGACACGTTCCCATGACCCATAACTGTCGCTAAAATCTCGGAGCTCATGTAGCACCACCAAAAATACAACGGTCAACACCTATAAATACATCATCACTACCAACGGTGCAAAGGTAACTGCAATTTTGTTATTTGAATTCAACTGTGCATTTACAATATTTGCTCTCCAAAACATATACTTACTCTCACGCCCGAGGGTCTAAGCCGGAGACACATCCGGCTAGTCGTGGGTTCTTGTTTTCAGGTCAGGAGCCAGGTGATTAGTCCTGCCACGTGGAGGATTACTGATAAGCACAATTCTGCGGCATCGCTTGGTTCCATCGGGAACCTGTGCTTTAGCTTGACCTCGAAAATTTCATCAACCTACAACAATGGTAACCCTGCACGGGCATGTGACGAAGCTTCCTCGATGAACTCAATGAAGTGAATGCCAACACCAACGCGGATCTCAACACCAATGCTGAAAACGCAAATCTGCCTCCTCCCCCACCAAATCGTCCTCATGGTAGAGCAACACGCTCTACCAGTGTTGTTGATGGAAGGGGATTGCCAGATACAAGAAGGGGGAAAAGACACATGGAGGGACAAGGAGCTCCACCTCCCCCTAAGCGTCCAACTGCTCATGTGAATGTTGGAAATAGGGCAGGTCCCTCATCCAACCCATTGAGCAGGAAGGAAATGTTATTGGAGCGAGCCCAGATTCTGGCCGAGCTATTGGCAATAGAGGAGGCTGAGAAGGCGGATATAAGATCAGAGAGGGTGGCTCCTCTCAAGTCTCCACTGTGCAACAAAGCCAGGGAGTGCTAGGCCTAATGAGGGTGTGGGACAGAATGGCGAAGACAGGATAGTTCAACGACCTCCAACTCTCATTCATGTGCCGAGTAATGACTTAAGGGCTAGCCTCACCAGGAATAGGGAGCAGGAGGCTCAATCAGATTTGAGGACGCATCTAGAGGCCAATAGAAGCCGGCGTGGTTCCCCTGCTCGGACACAAAGATCAGGATCTCACAGGGACAGGAATGGGCGCAGGTCGCCCATAAGAGAAGAAAGGCGCAGGTCGCCACTTGGAGATAATAGGAACAGGTCACCATCGAGGGATGAGAGGCGCAGGTCGCCCCAAAGGAATGACAGGCATAGGTCTCCAGTTCGATCAGAAAGGGCTCATTCTCATCGAGACAGGAGGAGTAGGCAGGTAACTCCCCCCAGAAGTGAGGGTCAAAGGTCGAATGTCGTACCCCCTGCAGGAGATGACAGACCCGACGCTAGGGAATGGCTGATGATGAAAAAGAGGTTCGAACAATGGGAGGAGGAGAAGAAAAAGGACATTGGAAAAGTTGAACGAATCGACTTTGCTCTTCAACCTTTGTCCAAGGAACTGAGAGACAGTCGACCTCCTGCTGGATTTAGGTTGCCCCTTCTAGAGAAGTATTCAGGGTCAACCAACGCAAAAAGTCATATAGCACATCTGGAAGCCACAATGTGCTTTGTCGCCAATGAGGAAGACAATATGTGTAAATCCCTCATAAGCACACTCACTGGGGCAGCCCTAACCTGGTTCAATGGTTTGGAAGCTGGTAGCATCTCCACCTGGACGTGTTTCAGGACAAAGTTCCTAGATCGCTTCTCGACTGCTGGAGCTCGAAAGGTGACAGTTACTGATCTAAGCAACTTGGTGCAAGCTAAAAATGAAAGCTCAATGAGCTACTTCACCAAGTTCAAGGAGATGGTGGATAAGATCGAGGAAGATCTCACTGACAGGGAAGTTATCAACTGCTTCAGGAATGGTATTTCCTCGGCAGACATGGATTATGAACTTAACAACTCGACAAGAGTTGTTCGAAAAGGTTTACAACGTCGCACTGGCCGAGGAAAGGAAGGAAAAGATAAATGGGAAAAGCCCCAAGGTGGAGGTTGCTGATGACAAGAAGGACTCCAATAAGAATGGAGGAAACAATAAAAATGGCAAGAACAGGACAAAGGCAACAGAGAAGGTGCCCGAGACTTTCACTCCCCTAACGGTGAGTCGAACTGAAATTATGAATGCGGTCGAGCTGGCCCCACCTATCCCAATGAACCCAGGCAACAAGTTCAGACGGGACAATAGCAAGTACTGTGATTATCACAAAGACACAGGTCATCTCACAGAGGATTGCTTGGGATTGAAGCGTATCATCCAGAGAATGGTCGACCAGGGAAGGCTCGATGCATATGTTAAAAGGCCTCAAGCCGGTGGGGGCGAGCATCCAGCAGGTGGACAGCAGGGACCAAGGCAACCTAGATTGAACTTGGGAGTAATCACAGAGCAAACCAGCAGCACGGCCATCAAACATAAAATTTTTCAGCTCAATAAGGCCCCACATGTGCCTCCAAGGAGTAGATGTCGAGATGATGTAATCGCTTCTACCCCCATGAATTGGCAACCAATATGGCGGCTAGGGAGCAAGTTCTCGTCATCCCAGTGTCTCATAGACGGATGTACGATGAGCGCACTCTGGTCGACACGGGGCCTCGTAAAGATATTTTGTTCTACAAGACCTTCCAGGAGATGGGTCTTAATGACGAGCAGCTGGAAAAATATGATGGCAGGTTGGAGGGTTTCACCAACCATCGAGTTGACGCCAAAGGACAGATTGAGCTCGACGTCGACCTTGGCTAGCACCCCCACAGGGTAGTATCGAAGGTACAATTTATTGTGATAGATGTGAACAAAGTGATTACGCCGCTATACTTGGCATTCCAGGTCAGTCGCGCTTGGAATGGTGGCATCAATCCCTCACCAATGAAGTCAAGTTCCCCACACCCGCCGGAGTAGGATGTGTACAAGGCACGCTCGAGCCTACCTCGGATCATGTTCTCGAGAGAAAGAAAGAAAAGGGATTTAGAAATTGAGATCGCAGATGGTTACTTGAAGCCGTCCCCGCCACCACCAAAACTACCCGACCGTCAATGATCACCAATGTGGAAGAGTCGACCTATCGCTCAAATGACGAGGTCATGATTGAGTCGACACGTCACTCGAAACCACAAATGTCGATCCGTATGTAGTTATGGTCGACCAAGTCCTCATAGGCAACCTATGCCTCCAGCATCGACAATAACTCTGGGGCCACCACCGGCGAGGTTGCGGATAAGCCGGATGATATGATAGCCGAGGAAGCTCCACACCTGGGGGCCGAGGAGAGAAAAAGAGTTAGGGAGATCATCATTGAGACTCTGCAGTTCAGAGATGGTCCAGAGCTGGAGGCTGTGGACGAGCTAGAATCAGTAGTCACTAACCCTTCCTACCCCGACCAAAAAATTCAGATTGGGAAACAATTGTCAGCTGAGGAAAGGCTGGAAATCATCGAGCTACTCAAGGGGAGCAATGATGTCTTCGCATGGAGAGTAGAAGACATGAAGGGAATCAAGGAAGAGGTTGCCGTTCACAGACTTGAAGTCAACCTGACCATACCCAAAAATTGAGAAGTTTTGCTCGCGATAAGGAGGAGGCCATAAAAGCTAAGGTACAAAAACTTTTAAGTGCAGGGATAATCAAGGAGGCCACTCACACAACGTGGTTGGCCAATGTGGTCATGGTGAAAAAATCAAATGGCAAATGGCGGATGTGTGTCGACTTCACCACTCTGAATCTTGCTTGCCCGAAGGACAGCTACCCCCTTCCTAGAATCGACAAACTAGTTGATTCAATTGCTGGTCACTCCACCCTCAGCTTCCTCGACGCTTACTCAGGGTACCACCAGATTAAGATGCATGAGGACGACATAGTCAAGACGGCATTTCAAGCGGCTGGAGGCATCTACTGCTACAACATGATGTCATTTGGATTGAAGAATGCAGGTGCGACTTATCAAAGAATGGTGAACAAGGTCTTTGCCTCACAAATTGGCCGAAATATGGAGGCTTACATAGACGATATGGTCATTAAAACTAAGGTCGGACGTCACGTAGTCGACCTAAAAGAAACATTCGCCAATCTGCGAGCAAACGACATGAAACTCAATCCCGGCAAGTGTATCTTTGGGAGTAGCACTGGGCAAGTTCCTGGGGTTTATGGTGTCCCAACTGGGTATAGAAGCCAATCCGGAAAAAATCAAAGCTTTAGTCGACATGAAGGCTCCCACCAGTATCAAAGAAATGCAACGACTTAATGGAAGAGTAGCAGCTCTTGGTCGCTTCATATCTAAGTCGGCAGAGAGATCTCTCCCCTTCTTCAAGTCATTGAGGGGGACGAAAAACTTTGAGTGGACGGACGAATGTCATTCATCGTTCCAACAACTCAAAGAATACCTTGCTACTCCTCCACTTTTGAGCAGCCGGACCACTGGTGAAACCTTGTTTGTGTATTTGTCTGTGGGAGACAAGTCGGTAGCAGCAGTCTTGATTAGAGAAGAAGAAGGACTTCAAAAGCCAGTTTACTATGTCAGCAAGGCCCTATCAGACGTAGAGGGCAGGTACTACAATGGTGAAAAGGTCGCATATGCTCTAGTCGTAGCTTCAAGGAAGCTGCGAGCTTATTTCCTGGCTCATCCTATAGTGGTTCTTACGAATGCTCCCTTGAGAAAAATATTTCACAAGCCAGAAAGTTCAGGTCGCTTGCTCAATTGGTCAATTGCCCTTACAGAATTTGACATCGAGTATCGACCTAGAAAAGCGTTGAAGGCTCAAGCTCTAGCAGATTTTTTGGTCGAGCTTACGTTCACCAAGGAGGACAGTGAGCAGCGAGCTGAAAAGGAGAAAAACAAAGGGAAAGAACAAGAGTCCCAGCCCGCCATCACTCTACCCGACGATTGTTGGAAAGTCTACTCGGATGGATCAGCAACCAAAAATGTTAGTGGAGCCGGGATTGTCTTGATCGAGCCAGAGTCGGGGACCGTGTACGAGGAGTCACTAAGGTTCAAATTCGATGCCTCCAACAATCAGGCGGAGTATGAAGCCCTGGTAGCAGCCATAGAGTATTGTGAATGTGTGCCCCAAATTTTTGTTTATTGGAATTCACGCGAGTTTGAAGACATCCGGTTTAATTTGAAAAACGGAGTCGCCACGCCATTTTGATTACCTCAAAACTTTGAAAAAAAGGTTTTATGGGTTCGGAGGTTAAGTTACCCCTTGGGAAGAACGTTTGGCGTTCACCCAAAGTGCCTTGCCGGAGCAAGTCTCCCTAGATTTCATTAATCGTGTTTGCTTGCGTGCTTTCTTTGTGTGCATGTGTTTGAAAATAAAGGGGGGGAATGTCCCAAGTTATCTTCCGGACGTACAAACCATTTGTTGGTTGTCGGTCGGGATTCCTTGGAATTTATGTATTTGGGATTATGATCCCGTCCTCGTCTTATGACTTATGATCATCGCATTTTTAAGCCTCGGGACCCTTGGGACTTGCGAGATCGAGAGAATGACTCTCTTTTGGGTCAAAGATGAGGTTCTTTAGGAAGGAATGTCCTTAGCCCATCAATCCTACGCTTTAAGACGGTCGAGCTCGTATAGAGGCTTCATACTCATTCTTAAGCGATAATCGGAGATATAAGGTTCAAGGTTATCATTTTCCTAAAGAAATCATGAACCTTTAATGGAAGGAACGATGCAAAGATGAGAACTTTTACACCGGTCCGTTCCAAGGTTGGGGAAAGGGGAAATGCATGATAAAAAAATGACTCTTTAATGAAAAGATGACATTTTTAGGTTGCAAATGATGCTTTTTGATTTAAAGAAATGATCTTTATGCAAATGATGCATAAAGATTTGATTTTTTATGCAAATGATGCATTGAAAAAGGGGTTTTGATGCAAAGGATGCGTTTTCATTGAAAAAAGATTTGATCTTTATATGCAAATGATGCATAAAGATGACATTTTTATTGGAAAATAGGGATTTTAGGTGCAAAGGATGCACCTTTATGAAAAAGACTACATTTTTATGACAAATGGGGTCTTAATGCATGCAAGGGGGAAAAGGGGTGATAAAGATATGATCTTTATGAATAAATGCCAAGTCCCAAGCAAGATATATGAATGCAATGAGCAAGTATATCAATTAAAATGCAAGGTTAGGGCGTGCGAGGTTACCAATCGTTTCCTTCGCTTCTTCGGACGGAGCTAGGAGGAGAGGTTCTTCTTGGGTCTTCAAGGAGGAGGGAGATGGCTTCTTGAGCTTCTTCTTCGCCTTCTTGAGCCTTCAAGGGTTTTTCTTCACGTCTGGACTGCTATGGAGTGTATGTGTGTGATTGTTGGTGTTGTTGTTGTTGTTGAAATGGGTAGAGGAGGGCTCTATTTATAGGCAGTCTGGATAAGGCTAATGAAGCCGTGCGGCTGCAGGCTCTTTGCAAATGAGGCCGTGCGGTCTTATCCACTGTGACTCAGCATTCTAGAACCATGCAAGGTGGCATCATTCTAGAAGCTTCCCCCTAATTAAGAAAAACGTGTTTTTCTTAATTAGGAAGGCTCCTTACAGCCCTAATTTAAATTTGGACTGTTCCAGGACATTTCCGGAACACTAGGAAGGTCCGGGGAATTACCAGGAAATTTACCGAAATGTCGGGAAAATTAACCGGAAGGCATGAGCCAGATTTGGGTACTTACAGAAGCCCCTCGGCAACGTCACTTGCAAGGCGAGTGGGGTTGTCGATAGAAAAGGATCCGATCTGGCGAATGCCGAGACGGATTGGGAGACCAAGGTGGTCGAGTGGCTGAACCTTTTGGAAGGCTACCTACGTATCCCGGAGGAATCAAGCCAGGCCGTAGTTCGGAATTAGGATCCGCCGGGGAGGAAGAAGAGAAACCGGTCTCTGCCGGGTATATAGAAGAGAAAATGACCTAGGAGGTCAAGCAATTGATCCCTCTTTTGGGGACATGCCGGGAGTGACCCGGTGGTCGGATATCCGAACTTCTATGAGGGGGCGCTTTATCACTGAGGAGTGACAAAGAAACAGGGTGACCAAAGTGGTCGAGTGGCTGGACCTTTTATAAAAGGCTACCTACGTATCCCGGAGGAATCAAGCCTTGATCGTAGTTCAAGCATCACTAGATAGTTAGGAACGATGTCTAGGATCCTTGAGATTTTGACAATTCGGAGGCTGTCACCTGAGGAAGCTAGAGCTTACGGCACTATCTCTTTATGACGGGGATAGAGGTAACTTAAGTTGGGAAACTTGAGCGTACGTGTAAGTGCTCCAATTTGAGCTTGTTAGCATTTTCGTTAGAAAATTAACGAAAGTTATAACATTACTAACATTCCTAACATTCCTAACTTTTCTAACGAAGTAAGGGTAAAATGGGCATTGCCATTTAAAGTTAAACCAAGAAAAGAATCTCAAAAAGCAAAAGAAATAAGAAAAATCCGAATTGGGCAAGTTGAAAAACATAAACTGCTGGATTTTTGAATTTTATTCTTCTGTCCAAAGCCCGAAGCCGTAATTAATGAACGATGCACGTGTCAATCATATCCGCGCGGACATGTTTGTCAATTTCAGAGGGCTATAAATTGAACCCTCCTCTCTCGGTTTACACAACACAATTTGATCACAAAGAATTTAAACTCGGCGAAATATAGAGAGAAAACAGTGGGAATCCATAGATTGCCACCATTTTCTCTCCAATCTTTCCCAAATCTCACTCACTCACAAACACTTCAAATCACTCTCATACATACTCTCATACATACACCAATCCAAGCTCAAATCACCCTATAGGAGGAGGATTAGAGAGAAAACATAGAGGACTTCATTGTTATCTACTTGTTTTCTCTTTAACCAACTCAAATCATCAACCCTAAACACCCTCAAACACTCTCATATTCAAGCCTTAAACACTCTCACATTCAAGCCTTCAAACAAAAAACACAAGGAAGATAGGTATAACCTCCCTCTCCTTACCCTAAAATTCATCCATGCATGCATTTTCAAGCTACAAAATGTAGTTTATTCATCTTCTTGCTTTAGATCCAAGAAGATCACCATGGAAGTCCATCTCCATGGATGATCTTCTACAAGGATCAACATTTTCTTTAATGTGTTCTTACTTTCTTGCAAAGAAAACTCATTTTCAAAACCCCAAAAACCATTTTCAAGCATCAAATCTCATTTTCAAAGGATAAAAATCCCCTTCCCAAGCAAATGAAGTGCTTAGTCCTAATGTACCCCAAGGATGGTTTGGTATAGTTGATTCACCACTAAAATGTCAAGTGATCACTAACCAAAACCTAGGGAAATGGGGACAAGCATGGATGCAAAACCCCCCTTTAAAATCATATTTTCTTTCATGGGAAGTTGCTGTCCAGTAGCAATTTTCTCAGACCTCAGTCCATGGTCTAATTTTTTGGACATAGATAAACTTGGAATTTGGTGTTGACTACAAAATACTTTTTGTAGACAACATCCAGATCTTTCCATACATATTTTCACTTTATTTTTTGTGTGAGTAAAACTCCTTTTTTCAAATTTTATTTTAAAGGTCAGTTCATCAGTCTCTGGAAATCCAGATTTCAGATCTGAGATTTCCAGAAGGTTTTGACCCCTCAAATCATCTCCAAAATGAAAAGTTCTTTTACAGAAACCTTTTTAAGGTGTTTTGAACATTTTTCATTCCCGGACTTTTCCCAGATTCTGGAGTTTTCAAGCCCTAAAGTCCATTTCAAAGTCAAGGGTCAACTGCCTTTTTCATTCTGGCAGAAATGGTTTTCAACTTCCAAAAATCTTTTGAGTTCCAAATCTCAACCCAAAAATCATCCAAAAAATCATGGGATCAGTTTAAAACCTTAAAAAGAGTTCCCAATTTTTACTTACCTCAGTTTCAACTTATTTTGGCCAAAACACACACACACACACACACACACAACAAAGGATTTTGAATGTTTGGAAGACTCGTTTTTACGAGGCGTTCCGGGTGCACACTAACGTCCTTCCCGGAGCGTAACATGACCTCCGAACCCAAATTTCTGATCTCGGGCTTTTTTCAAAGTTTTGGCCCTTAAAACAAAAATGGCGTGGCGACTCCGTTTTCGTTGATTTTCTTTTAAACAAAAAATGGGAAAATTTTCGGATACACATCATCACAGTGGCGACTCAGCTGGGGATTAAACAAGTTTTATCTTTTCAAAAAAAAAAGAAAAACTTTTGAGGGTCAAGCTTCCGTCCCGACATTTGAAATCTTTTGTTGTGTGTGTGTTGATTTTTGCACAGTTTTCGTGTTTGTTTTTGGCCGCCTCGGAAAAGTCAAAATTTTGGTTTGTCGGAATAATGTCCACTAGCGTCGGAATTTTTGTGCTTATGTGCTTATGTGTTCATAAAATTTTCAAAAAAAAATTTTCAAAAAAAAAAATTCAAAAAAAAATCATGCATCATGCCTTTTTAAGACACATAAAAAAAAATTCCTATTTTACTCAGAAAAAGAATATAGACTGCTTGCACACTACGCGCACGTGACCGTACACTGCACACTACGTCCCTAACCCGGGGAAATCCTTGTCGCGGTCCGTTTGGTCTTATTACGCCTCTCGGATGAGCACAGGACTACCCAAACATCCCATGGAGCCTCGTGTCGACCATGCACTTGTCCGTGACACACTTTGTCCGAGACCCGGTTGGTTTTTAGTCTGGTACGTGTCATGCCCATGTACGTGTATAGACCTTTCCTTTCAAGCCTTTGTCGGCATACCGACTCAATATCTTTCGGGGACCACTAATCGGTCGAAGTTCCCGCCGGTTTTCCGCCGCGAGACTTTGACCAAGATATTGACCGGCGCCTTGACTTCGGCTCGGCGGCACAAATTATACACTGACTCCCAGCATTGACACTGAGTCATCAAGGATTAATGAATCTTCCATGCCTAATTACGGCTTAACTGACGACAAGTCAAGATCAATTGTGGACGCTTATCAGTCCAAATCATGCCGACTTTTCGTCGAGCCCTCGGACATGATCTTGACCTTCGACGTCAGCTTTGTCCGTAATTTACATCGAATGCTCGTTAAGACTGGATTACCCGCCAGACTTCTAGGATCGTCTTTCTTTCGGTCGGTGGGACCCGCTTGCCCTATAGGACCCTCGCCCGGGGCTGTCCACCCTGGGAGGTCGAAATACAGGTGGAATACGAGGGGCTTATAGACGTAGTGACGGGGCCACACGATCCGTAAATCGAGTAGTTCGAAAAAAAGAAGAGCAATCTTTTCCAACCGATTATGTTAATAAAACGTATTTTAAGTAAACATGAACAAATAAGCGCATGTTGCATGAGCCTAAGAGCCCAAACACCTACCCTCCTTCAATTCCCGCCATCGAACCCTCGTGTCTTTCCCCGCGACTCCGCGTAAAGCTTGGTTTCGGGCACCGGGTCACCGTTTAATCAGGTTGGGAAGAGTCAAGTGCCTCATCGGCTTCGCCGTTTGTTTCAACTCCGGGTTTGAGAATGTGCATCGGTGTAACGAGGGGGACAACGTCACTCCGCCTCCGGGACTCCTCGGACGACAAAGCAATGGAATCGGTTAGCGAGAACGGATGAGAATGCGACAGGAAGCACTGGTGAATAGCCTTATCGAGGCTATTAAGAGCCATGGTTTGGCCGCCGGCCTCAATCCCGATGGCACCTTCACCGTGGAAGAAGAGGATGACCCCCATCTCGGTCGCCCCGACTACTCCAGGATGCCACCACCAACCTCCTTCGGTGCTACCGAGAACACATGTTCCTCGATCTGCAGGTCGAGACCACTGGATCCATGCGGCTGATGGGACGAATCGGTTCACGGCTCCTCGGTGGGGGCAAAGTCGGTACGGAATGTCCTCTCATGGTTGGGGATACCTTGGAATGCCACAGCGGTGGAATCCCACCTCGGTTCGGAACGGATCAATCCAGACATTCACATCAACGGCCACAATTGGGAATGCCGCCACAATGCGGTTACGGGCCACGGTCGGGAGCCCCTCCTCGGAATGGTACGGTTCGGTTGCTCCTCACGCGGCTTTCACAAATCCATTCACTCGGACTTCTATGGGTTATCAAGCCTTCATCCCGGTTTCATCCGAATCACCAGGACCACGGTATCCTCTCGGTTATGCATCCTCGCCACAACCAGCCATGCAATTCAACAACCGGGGACGGCAACCCGCACTTAAGCCTACTTATGGGCCTCGCTCCGAAAATCAAAGCCATATGGCTACCTCGAATCTGCCTCCATCTTCTCTGCCGATTGGAAGCCAACATCAAGTCGCTGGGTTCTATCCTTTTGCCCCGGCTCCTACCTACACTCCCCAGGGTAATTTGGGCCAAGGACGAGGTTTTCACCTACGCTCCGGGATATGGTATTCCTTCCACCAACGCACCACCAACGGCTAGTCCTCTTCCTAGCTCAAATATCGGCTCAGGAATTCCCGCTCCACCTTTGGATCCCCAATTGGCTTGGTTTATGGAGCAACACAAGGAAATGAAAGCACAGATGCTGAATTGACCGCCAAAAAGAACACTTGCTCTTCGGCCTACGGATCCCGACTCGATTGTCCCCCTGCCTCACAAGTTTGTGATGCCCACTCTGGAATTGTTTGACGGGAGTGCATGCCCTAAAACTTCACTTGGACACCTATACTTTGGCAATGAAGGCTAAGGGATGCACAAACCAGCGGTTGGCCGATTACTTTAGTCTCTCTTTGAAGTCGGGGGCTTTGAAATGGTTTTTCCGATTGCGGCTGAAGCTAGGGCTACTTGGGAACAAATTACCGGTACTTTCACGAGATAAGTATAAAGCCAACTTGGAGTGGGAGACAAACGAGTTGACACTGCAAACAACGATGCGGCGCCCTAATGAGAATATTGGGGATTTCTATAAGAGATGGAACTTAAAGCTCGGTGAAATAGCCATTCCTCCCTCGACGAGGAGCTTGAGTTAGACATCTTTCGGTCATGCTTGAAGCCGCATTTGAGAGCTTCCCTCGGCCACTTCCCTACGGCCCGACTTGCGTGCAATGGTTAATTCCGGGGCTAAGTTTGAAAAGGCTTACAATCAGCAGTGCTTCTGCACACCTACGGATATCGGGCTCCTCCCTCCAAAACTACTCTCACTTTCGCTAAAGGCAAAGAGGCGATCGGCTACGCGGGACGGGGCGTAACAATGCCACTTCCTTTGTTCCCAAGAAGCCCGATGCATCCGAGATCCGGCTCCAAGACTTGAGAAACTTTGGGATGCCTTTGAGTGATATCTTCGAGAGGTTTGGTGAGAGAAGGTTTGCTCCGGCCTTTGGAAAATTATCGGCCTAGAAACCCCAATGCTCCTTTGGATACCTCCAAGCATTGTGCCTTTCATCGATACCATGGGCACCGACGGATGATTGCGTCCCCGAAAAAGGCCATTCAAGGGTTGATTGAGCAAGGGAGGTTAGAGATGCCTGAAGGACCTAATACTATCAATAACCCGCTCCCTAACAACATGAGTGTCAACATGATCGAGTTTGGTGGTTCAAGCCTTGTGGGCACAATGGAGTTTGACTCATCCCTTTGCAAGGCCAATGAACCGAGTCATCGCAGGCAATGAAGATGGTTGGATTGAGCAAAAGTTGCCAAGGAAATCTGATGGAAAGGTCTGCAATAGCTCCCGTCTCCGGCGTCGAAGAATAGATGCATGGTTCAACGGCAAAAGCGGCTAGACCGGGGCTACCTATCTTTAAAATAGTCTTTTGAGTCAACCTTCGTAGGTTCTAGTACTTTTCTTTCACCTAAGTCCTTCCTGGACATTTGTCGTTGTAGTCCATTTTGGACATAGTGGTTAAGTGTCTAATTTTTAACATAAGTCTTTTTTCTTTTCTTGCTAGACTCGAGACATCATTTGCGCACCCACGTTACACTTAATTGAAATGATTTTATCCAAAATGATCACTTGTCTTTGCTCAACCACTAATTCTTCGAAAATGATTAATATTTAAACTAATCGGAGTGAGAAAATCAATTGATATCCTTCCCAAATTGGGGCTTACCAACTCCCCATCTTGCATCTCATATGCTCACATCCCTTTCATCATCATCATCTCGTTGCTCGATGAATTTGCATGGATTTTTTTTCTCATATAAAGCTTAAGCAAGCAATGAAGACTTAATCTCGTTTAGGTCATCCAGTAGGGATTGCGGTTGAAACCTTTCACCCATAGGAAAGCCATTACCTCACCTCACCCTTACTAAACACTACCCTCTCATTTCAAGATCGGCGTGTTTTGAAACCCGGTTTAGCCATCATTTTTGCTCCATGCGAGAGAAAGTCCAAGCGAGCCCGAGAAGTTAGCTTCGAGAATCGGCGATGCGCAAATTATCTCAAGCCATGAAGGAAGGACAAAGATAATCCTCAACTCCTCGGGAAGCTTTCCAAGTCAAAAAAAAAAAAAAAAAAAAAAAAAAAAAAAAAAAAAAGAAACAAAAAAAAAAAGAAGGATTTTAAAATCCTCACAATCTCGGATATAATTCCAAGCTCCTCAGGAAGCCTTCCAAAAAAAAAAAAGAAGAAGAACTCAAAAGTCCCCGACATCTCAAGAAGCTCTCCAATGATCAAAAAGGAGCTGAATTCTCGCAAGATCGCAAAAGTTGTCGATCGCTCGGACTTCCTCTTATCATTACCTTAAACCAATCCCAAGCCATCCTCTCAATTTTAGAGGATACTCCCATCACCATTACCCTTGCCCTTGGCCAAGTCAAAATCTGACCTCTCATTCTTGGAGGCAATCAATCTTCCTCGCCATAGATTTCCCAAACACATCCCCGCGAGCCAACCTCTCATCTTTAGAGGTTCAGTCAGTAAAAGGCCTAGCCGACCTCTCATCTCAAGAGGTCATAATCTCCCAAATCACCCGATAGCCGATCGAAGCCCGGAAACCCAACTACGGTCCCTACGGATAGCGGTTTCATTCTAATATCCTCGATGTCAGGATCAAATTAATGCTTCATTGCTTGCTTAAATTGGAATCTAATCCATTTTGGTTCAAAATTACCAATCAAAGATTGTGCAAATTCAACCCTTCCCTTCATGTGAGCATATTTCATTTCTCCTCACAAACACTTGCCGTGGATGTCCCACTGGGGGCTTCGCATCCGTGTCTTTCATGGACACTCTAAGGGGATATGTTATTCAATCCTCCAAATCCTCAAAATCCCCAAAGGTCCTCAGACCCTCGAATTTCAACGTTCGTTCTCTTTTCATTCGGGATAGGCCCGAACTACGGCGACCTGAGCTCTTCATAATGGAGGGAACGTAGGCAACCAGAAATGGTCCGGTCGAAATCACGAACAAATCTCAAAAAAAAAAAATCCGGTCTCATCAAGGATCGTCCCTATACACTTTCCGCCCTTCCGAGCTTGATTCTCGATATCAGTTGGTTTTCTCCTTGTGATTAATCAAAATATTTGTTCATATCAGATTTAGGAGTTGAATAACCCAAACATTCACAAAGAGTTTTAAGCAGCCTTGTGATCATCATGAATAAGACAAGTTTTCAAGTGTCTCGAAAAGTCTTCTCTTTCTACATCATAGGAAAGTAGAGCCAAACACTGTCTTTCTATCTGCAGGGGCTTCCATACACTTTTCCACACCTTGTGATGCTTATACTCTCTCAAAAGAGTCAAACCTAAAACAAGAGTGTCATACACAAATTCGGGAGACATTCCCACCTTTCAAAAAGATGTGCCCTGCACGTAAACATTTCGAGTCTTGTCCAAATAATTGGTTGACTAAGGCACGAAAAGATGGGTACCTCCTCCGTAAGAGCTCTGAATTTCTTCACGCTGGGGCTTGCTAAGCGGTTCTCCCAGGTTCTCCTGTATCGGCTCTTCAAGCTGGGGCTTCTATAGTCATCTTTGGGTCCACGTTGGGTTCTTCACTACGAGATAGACTCGCCAAGTCGCTTCTTCAAAATTTGGACTTTGCCTACTCGGGATCAGGGCTTTGTCAAGGTGGTCTTTTGGACCCAAATTTTATCAAGTCGCAAGAAAGAATTTCATCTTGAACTTGGTACACGGACTTCCCGTAGCATCGGAATTCAAGATCGGGGTTTCTCCGGCATTAGCAATTCCATCAAATCATTCTCCACACAAGGTTTCGGCCGAGGTCACAGCTCACCCAAATGAAAGAAGCTTCACTCATATCAACGTGCCCTAGAGCCTGTCAGCATCAGCTTCAAATGACCAAGATTGAGAGGGAAATCCAACCAAGACCCGGGATCCGAATCCAATCTCATCAAAATTGAGGTCCATGTGATACTGACAAAACCTCACCAACAACCGCTGTTTAAATTGCGATCAAGGGTTCTCATCCCCACATGCTCAAAATCTATTCCAAGCAGGTCTCCAGGGACACATACATCACCATGCATCCCCACAAAAATCTCCCGAGGGCTCGTAGCATGCCTGAAAACTTGAATCAATAGGAAAAATCCTAAGTGATTGAAGATCATAACTTCCCTGCCAAAAGCTTAGGCTAAGTGCACCTTCAAAAGCAAGTAAATGCATCATCTCGCGAACATATGCAGTGATACTCTCACAATCATTTTTAGCTCTAGGCATGCATCTGTCATCATGAATGTCATATATGCATCTTCCTCTTCACTAACGAATGCAGGAATTCAAACGTAATCCCCCTTTTCGGCAAGGATGATCTTCACCAAAGACGACCTCAAATGGATGAAAACAGTCCCCAACATCCACAAACATGTGAAGACCGCCTCCAGTGTCTACAAATCGGTCAGGGACGCCAAGCTCTCCAATACAATTCGGTCAGAGACGCCAAGTTCTCCAATACAATCCGGTCAGAGACGCCAAGCTCTCCAATACAATCAGGTCAGAGACGCCAAGTTCTCCAATACAATCCGGTCAGAGACGCCAAGATCTCCAATACAATCAGGTCAGAGACGCCAAGTTCTCCAATACAATCCGGTCAGAGACGCCAAGATCTCCAATACAATCAGGTCAGAGACGCCAAGTTCTCCAATACAATCCGGTCAGAGACGCCAAGATCTCCAATACAATTTGGTCAGGGACGCCAAGTTCTCCAATACAATTCGGTCAGAGACGCCAAGTTCTCCAATACAATTCGGTCAGAGACGCCAAGCTCTCCAATACAATCGGAGTCGGGACGCCAAGTTCTCGATACAATCCGGTCAGAGACGCCAAGCTCTCCAATACAATCAGGTCAAGGACGCCAAGTTCTCCAATACAAATCGGTCAGAGACGCCAAGTTCTCAAAACGCAAATCGGTCAAGGACGCCAAGCTCTCCAATACAAATCGGTCAGGGACGCCAAGCTCTCCAATACAGTACGGTCGGAGACGCCAAGTTCTCAAAATGCAAATCGGTCAAAGATACCAAGGTCTCAAATACAGTACGGTCAGAGACGCCAAGTTCTCCAATACAAATCGGTCAGGGACGCCAAGTTCTCAAATACAAATCGGTCAGGGACGCCAAGTTCTCAAATACAATGCGATTAGAGACACCAAGTTCTCAAAAGCAAGAAGTCCCAATGTGAAGACAAGCTCAAAAACCTCTACAAGTTTGACGATCACCAGCAAGATGCAGACTCAACCAAACTCCTCCTTCAGGTCAAAATGCCTCCAAAGACTGCAAATCGTCGGCGAAACCGTCCCGCGAACGGCAACCTAACAACTCTTCATCAACATCAGGTCGTAGCCTCGAGGCCTACGGGTAAGCACGACACAGGTATGAAAGCATATCTTAATCAACTACTTTTCTAAAAGAACATTATCATCAAATCTTAGGGCGACTTCCCAAAAAAATAGTCAAACCTCAAATCTTGTCAAACCATCAAAGACCATCCCGGCTATTTTCGAACTACGGCTGGCTTGATTCCCACTAGGGATACGTAGGTAGCCTATCATTAGGTCCAGCCACTCGACCAGCACGGTCATCCTTTCCTTCGGCAGCAGACGTAAAACCGATCCCTTCAAATGAAGTCCACTAGAGGACCATCTATCCTAAAACGCCATCATCGAGGTTCGAGGCACCTAAGACGCCATCATCAAGGTTCGAGGCACCTAAGACGCCATCATCAAGGTTCGAGGCACCTAAAACGCCATCATCGAGGTTCGAGGCACCTAAGACGCCATCATCAAGGTTCGAGGCACCTAAGACGCCATCATCAAGGTTCGAGGCACCTAAAACGCCATCATCGAGGTTCGAGGCACCTAAGACGCCATCATCAAGGTTCGAGGCACCTAAGACGCCATCGTCGAGGTTCGAGGCACCTAAGACGCCATCATCAAGGTTCGAGGCACCTAAGACGCCATCATCAAGGTTCGAGGCACCTGAGACGCCATCACCGAGGTTCGAGGCACCTAAGACGCCATCATCAAGGTTTGAGGCACCTAAAACGCTATCACACACAACACGAGGAAAGCGATAAATCGCAATCATCCCATAGGGTGACTTCCCAAAAATAGTCAGATCTTAGGGCGAATTCCCCAAAAACGGTCAAAACCTTAGGGTGACTTCCCAAAAAACAGTCAGATCATAGGGCAACTTCCCAAAAATAGTCAGACCATAGGGTGACTTCCCAAAAATAGTCAAACCATAGGGCGACTTCCCAAAAATAGTCAGACCTTAGGGTGACTTCCCAAAAACAGTCAGATCATAGGGCGACTTCCCCAAAACAGTCAAAACCTTAGGGTGACTTCCCAAAAAACAGTCAGATCATAGGGTGACTTCCAAAAAAAAACAGTCAGATCATAGGGCGACTTCCCAAAAATAGTCAGACCTTAGGGTGACTTCCCAAAAAACAGTCAGATCATAGGGTGACTTCCCAAAAAACAGTCAGATCATAGGGCGACTTTCCAAAAATAGTCAGACCATAGGGTGACTTCCCAAAAATAGTCAAACCATAGGGCGACTTCCCAAAAATAGTCAGACCTTAGGGTGACTTCCCAAAAACAGTCAGATCATAGGGCGACTTCCCCAAAAACAGTCAAAACCTTAGGGTGACTTCCCAAAAAACAGTCAGATCATAGGGTGACTTCCCAAAAAACAGTCAGATCATAGGGCGACTTCCCAAAAATAGTCAGACCATAGGGTGACTTTCCAAAAATAGTCAAATCTTAGGATGACTTTCCTAAAACAGTAGGGTCGACGACTAAAGATAGTCGAAAGACCCGAACTACGGCCGGCTTGATTCCTCTTAAGGATACGTAGGTAGCCTATCATTAGGTTCAGCCACCAGACCAAAATGGTCATTCCTATCCCCGAGAGCGGATATCTGACCTAGCCATCAGGTAGAAGAGGGTCATTTCTTATCCCAGCGAGTTTCTTTCGGCAATCGGCGTAGAACTCGCTCGCCGAGTTGACATCCTAAAACAGTCACTCCGGGGGTCGACAACTAAAGATAGTCGAAAGACCCGAACTACGGCGGCTTGATTCCTCTTAAGGATACGTAGGTAGCCTATTAAATAGGTTCGGCCACTCGATCACTTGATCATCCTGCCAAAATATGGAGCCTTACTCTTATCGACGACCCCGCTTCCTTCGAAAGCGCCGTCGCCGAGGGGCTACTGTAAGTGCTCCAATTTGAGCTTGTTAGCATTTTCGTTAGAAAATTAACGAAAGTTATAACATTACTAACATTCCTAACATTCCTAACTTTTCTAACGAAGTAAGGGTAAAATGGGCATTGCCATTTAAAGTTAAACCAAGAAAAGAATCTCAAAAAGCAAAAGAAATAAGAAAAATCCGAATTGGGCAAGTTGAAAAACATAAAGCTGCTGGATTTTTGAATTTTATTCTTCTGTCCAAAGCCCAAAGCCGTAATTAATGAACAGTGCACGCCGTCAATCATATCCGCGCGGACATGTTTGTCAATTTCGAGAGGGCTATAAATTGAACCCTCCTCTCTCGGTTACACAACATAATTTGATCACGGCAACGAAACTCACGGCGAAATATAGAGAGAAAACAGTGGGAATCCATAGATTGCCACCATTTTCTCTCCAATCTTTCCCAAATCTCACTCACTCACAAACACTTCAAATCACTCTCATACATACTCTCATACATACACCAATCCAAGCTCAAATCACCCTATAGGAGGAGGATTAGAGAGAAAACATAGAGGACTTCATTGTTATCTACTTGTTTTCTCTTTAACCAACTCAAATCATCAACCCTAAACACCCTCAAACACTCTCATATTCAAGCCTTAAACACTCTCACATTCAAGCCTTCAAACAAAAAACACAAGGAAGATAGGTATAACCTCCCTCTCCTTACCCTAAAATTCATCCATGCATGCATTTTCAAGCTACAAAATGTAGTTTATTCATCTTCTTGCTTTAGATCCAAGAAGATCACCATGGAAGTCCATCTCCATGGATGATCTTCTACAAGGATCAACATTTTCTTTAATGTGTTCTTACTTTCTTGCAAAGAAAACTCATTTTCAAAACCCCAAAAACCATTTTCAAGCATCAAATCTCATTTTCAAAGGATAAAAATCCCCTTCCCAAGCAAATGAAGTGCTTAGTCCTAATGTACCCCAAGGATGGTTTGGTATAGTTGATTCACCACTAAAATGTCAAGTGATCACTAACCAAAACCTAGGGAAATGGGGACAAGCATGGATGCAAAACCCCCCTTTAAAATCATATTTTCTTTCATGGGAAGTTGCTGTCCAGTAGCAATTTTCTCAGACCTCAGTCCATGGTCTAATTTTTTGGACATAGATAAACTTGGAATTTGGTGTTGACTACAAAATACTTTTTGTAGACAACATCCAGATCTTTCCATACATATTTTCACTTTATTTTTTGTGTGAGTAAAACTCCTTTTTTCAAATTTTCTTTTAAAGGTCAGTTCATCAGTCTCTGGAAATCCAGATTTCAGATCTGAGATTTCCAGAAGGTTTTGACCCCTCAAATCATCTCCAAAATGAAAAGTTCTTTTACAGAAACCTTTTTTAAGGTGTTTTGAACATTTTTCATTCCCGGACTTTTCCCAGATTCTGGAGTTTTCAAGCCCTAAAGTCCATTTCAAAGTCAAGGGTCAACTGCCTTTTTCATTCTGGCAGAAATGGTTTTCAACTTCCAAAAATCTTTTGAGTTCCAAATCTCAACCCAAAAATCATCCAAAAAATCATGGGATCAGTTTAAAGCCTTAAAAAGAGTTCCCAATTTTTACTTACCTCAGTTTCAACTTATTTTGGCCAAAACACACACACACACACACACACACAACAAAGGATTTTGAATGTTTGGAAGACTCGTTTTTACGAGGCGTTCCGGGTGCACACTAACGTCCTTCCCGGAGCGTAACATGACCTCCGAACCCAAATTTCTGATCTCGGGCTTTTTTCAAAGTTTTGGCCCTTAAAACAAAAATGGCGTGGCGACTCCGTTTTCGTTGATTTTCTTTTAAACAAAAAATGGGAAAATTTTCGGATACACATCATCACAGTACGTCACTATTCGCGGATAGAGGTATCACAAGTTGAAATGACTTGGGCATACGTCACTATTCGTGGATAGAGGTAGCACAAGTTGAAATGACTTGGGCATACGTCACTATTCGTGGATAGAGGTAGCACAAGTTGGAATGACTTGGGCATACGTCACTATTCACGGATAGAGGTAGCACAAGTTGGAATGACTTGGGCATACGTCACTATTCACGGATAGAGGTAGCACAAGTTGGAATGACTTGGGCATACGTCACTATTCGCGGATAGAGGTAGCACAAGTTGGAATGACTTGGGCATACGTCACTATTCACGGATAGAGGTAGCACAAGTTGGAATGACTTGGGCATACGTCACTATTCGCGGATAGAGGTAGCACAAGTTGGAATGACTTGGGCATACGTCACTATTCGCGGATAGAGGTAGCACAAGTTGGAATGACTTGGGCATACGTCACTATTTGCGGATAGAGGTAGCACAAGTTGGAATGACTTGGGCATACGTCACTATTCGTGGATAGAGGTAGCACAAGTTGGAATGACTTGGGCATACGTCACTATTCACGGATAGAGGTAGCACAAGTTGGAATGACTTGGGCATACGTCACTATTCGCGGATAGAGGTAGCACAAGTTGGAATGACTTGGGCATACGTCACTATTCGCGGATAGAGGTAGCACAAGTTGGAATGACTTGGGCATACGTCACTATTCGCGGATAGAGGTAGCACAAGTTTAGAGTTCTGACAATTCGGAGGTTGTCACCTAGTGTTATCCCGTTATAACGGAATTAACGGAGGTGACTGGGAATAGAGCTTGATTGCTTCAGAGACAAGGGATATTTTCTGAAAAGATGTTATCTTGGTTAAAAGATAACGGAAATTGCATGCCCAAGTGGAAGGTCCAGGGGCAGGATTGTAATTTCTGCTCAGAGCGAATGAGGCCGCCCGGCCTGAGATGGAGAAAAAGAAGCCGTACGGCTAGAAGCCTGCTTTTTCCAGATTATTTAAAATCAGGTTTTGAACGGGGACTGGGCACCATTGCCGCCCACTTCAGCCGAGAGAGAGAGAAGAGAGAGAGAATTTTCGAAATTCTTCAACCCCTTTTTGCTTCCCTTTGATTTGAAATGGATCCGGAGGGCAATCCCATACCAAGGCAAGCGAGGAGAAACATCTCGGCGGCCGCGAGAAGGAGGAGGAAGGAGCTCGTGAGGACGGAGAGGAAGTATGACTTCCTTACGCCTCCATCGGAGCTTTATCCGGGGAGAAGGGAGCACAAATCAACGAACCCGCGATCAGTTGGGGTAAGCATTCTCATTTTGCTCAAATCCGATGATTTTGCTTGATTTTTGAATGATTTAGGGCTTGACCCGAATTATAGGATTTTGAATGATTCTTTTTTTTTGAATGATTTTGAGATGCATGAACAACCTATGAGGCTAAGAATATGCATGTGCAATTTTATTTGACAGAAATTATGAGAATGACTCACTTTTTTCTCGCAAAATGAAGTAAGAATTTTTTTTTTTTTTTTTAAAAATATGAGACGGAGTTCTTGCCTTGTGCTAGAGCTAGGTCAAAATTCTGATTTTCAATGAGAAAACATGATTTTGGAAGATGAAAATGATTCATGCATGCCATTTTTTTTTTTGAAAAATAATGCTTATGTGCGAAAAATTGTGATTTTATGCTTTAGGAAAGCAATGACGCGTCTCAAGTGATGAAAGACACGTTTTTGATGCAAAAGTTATGCTAGAAAAACTTTTATGAATGCTTTTCTCTTGAAAATATGTGCACTTTTGAACATATGCATGCTTTTGAAATGATATGAAGGACTGACGCTTCTTTTGATGTGCTTGTCTACAGGAGAACAAGTCTAGAGGACCGTCGGAAATAGCGGTCAAGTTTTGGCAGAGGATGCCAGATTTTGAGAAGGATGGGGCAAATCCCAAGCAGCTGGTGAGGGCTACCGGCTTGGATGCATTTGTAGAGGCTATCGGCAGGGGTGTTCACATCACCTCTAAGAGCAAGGGCTTGGTCCAGGCCCTTTCTGAGTTCTGGTGGGACAGTACACATAGCTTTCACCTGAGCTGGGGAGAGCTGACGGTGACTCCTGCCGATTTCACCGCTATTACGGGCTTACAGTTCACCGGGAGGCCCGTGACTTGGAGGGACCATATTACAGCCGAGGAGTTTCAGGCTTTGGTCGGGTTTGAGCTAATTCCGAAGGGGCTGGGGATGGAGACACGGAATGTCGAGGTGGCAGTCCAGACTTCCATGCGAAATTTCTTGCTAATGATGTGGCCCCCTTGGCCCGGTGGCTAGAGCATTCATATGGTTGATGCTATCGGTCACCATTTTTGCTAATTCTGGGACGATAGCTATGACTTGCCTCCTCGACTCTCTGGAGGATGTTGATGGGATTGGGACGGTCTCTTGGGGAGAGGCCGGATTGGCGGAGTGTAAGTGCTCCAATTTGAGCTTGTTAGAATTTTCGTTAGAAAATTAACGAAAGTTATAACATTGCTAACAATTCCTAACTATCCTAACATTTCTAACAAAGGGAGGGTAGAATGGGCATTGCCAAATGAAGTTAAACCAAGAAAAGCATCTTAAAAAGCAAAACAAAAGAATAAAACCATAAATAGAAAGGCTGGAAACACAAAAGCCGGTACATTTATTTGTTTTTTTTTTTGAATTTTTATTCTTCCTGTCCAAGGCTGGAGCTGTAATTAATGAACAGTGCACGCCTACTGACCTTGTCCGCGCGGATGACTTTGTAATTTTCAGAGGGCTATAAATTGAGCCCTCCAGTCACAAAAATAGGAAGGAAGAACACAAAATGCAACGAACCTCTGGCGAAATATAGAGAGAAAACAGTGAGAATTCTCAAGAATTGTCACCTTTTTCTCTCCAATCTTTCCCAACTCATACTCATCCACTCACTCTCATATTAAACCCCTAAACACTCATACACTCAAGCCAAACACTCAAGAACACAAGGAAGATTGGTAAACCCTCCTCTTCCTAACCCTAAATCTCATCCATGCATGCATCTTCAAACTACAAAATGTAGTTCTTTCATCTTTTTTTCTCTAGATCTAAGAAGATCACCATGGAAGACCATCTCCATGGATGATCTTCTACAAAGATCAACATTATTTTCAAAGCTTTTCTTTCTTACTTGCAAAAATGCACTTTCAAAACCCTAAAAAACCATTTTCAAGCACTAAATCTTGATTTCAAAGGGTAAAATCCCCCTCCCCAAGCAAATGAAATGCTTAGTCCTAATGTACCCCAAGGATGGTTTGGTATAGTTGATTCACCACTACAATGTCTAGTGATCACTAACCAAAACCTAGGGAAATGGGGACAAGCATGGATGCAAAACCCCCCTTAAAATCATATTTTCTTTCTTGAGAAGTTGCTGTCCAGTAGCAAATTTCTCAGACCTCAGTCCATGGTCTTAATTTTTGGACACAGATGAACTTGGAATTTGGTGTCGACTACAAAATACTTTTTGTAGCCAACATCCATAGATTTCCAGACATATTTTTACCTTATTTTTTGGGTGAGTAAAACTCCTCTTTTCAATTTTTCTTTCAGAGGCTAGTTCATCAGCTTCTGGGAATCCAGATCTCATATCTGAGGTTTCCAGAAGGTTTTGACCCCTCAAATCTTCTCCAAAATGGAAATTTCTTTCACACAAAGTTTATTCAAGGAGTCTAGAGAAACTTTCATTCTCTGAGTTCATCCAGATTATGAAGTTTTAGGACCCTTGAATCCATTTCAAAATCAGGTGTCTGCTGCCATTTTCTTCTGGCAGAAGTGACTTCTCAACTTCAAAAGGTTTTTTGAGTACCAAATCTCAAACCAAAAATTCTCCAAAAAATCATGGGATCAGTTTAAAGTCTTAACAAGACATCCCAATTTTTACTTTTTCCAGTTTCAACTTATTTTGGCCAAAACACACACACGCACGCACACACAAATGATTTTCAGCTTGGAAGACTCGTTTTACGAGGCGCGTCGGGTGCACACTAACGTCCTTCCCGACGCGTAACATGACCTCCGAACCTAAATCTCTGATCTCGGGCTTTTTTCAAAGTTTTGGCCCTTCAAAATTAAAATGGCGTGGCGACTCCGTTTTTTCCGGTTTTATTTGGTTTTTCAAAGAAACGCAAAAGCCGAATTTCTCCCATATCGTCACAGTGGCGACTCCGCTGGGGACTAAGCTTTTTTAATAAAAAATGGTATTCGATATATTGGTGGAAACCACTAAATTTCCCGTTATCGCCTCCTAACACGAGTCGGGGATAAATTGTGGTCTAACAATCCCACGTACCGGTATCACCGTTTTTAAAAAAAAAAAAAAAGCTTTTGAGGGTCAAGCTTCCGTCCCGGCTTTGAAAATCATTTTTGTGTGTGTGTTGATTTTTTACACAGTTTTCATGTTGTTTTGGCCGCCTCGGAGAAAGTCAAAATTTTGACTGTCGGAATAATGTCCCTAACTGTCGGAATTTCCGTGCTTACGTGCTTATGTGCTCATCAAAAAAATCAAAAAAAAAAGGGGATTTTCAAAAAAAAAAGAAAATTTCCAAAAAAAATCATGCATCATATTTTTAAGACACATAAAAAAAATTCTATTTTACTCAGAAAAAGAATATAGACTGCTTGCACACTACGCGCACGTGACCGTACACTGCACACTACGTCCTTAACCCGGGGAAATCCTTGTCGCGGTCCGTTTGGTCTTATTACGCCTCTCGGATGAGCACAGGACTACCCAAACATCCCATGGAGCCTCGTGTCGACCATGCACTTGTCCGTGACACACTTTGTCCGAGACCCGGTTGGTTTTTAGTAAATTACGTGTCATGCCCTGTCCGGTGTATAGACCTTTCCTTTCAAGCCTTTGTCGGCATACCGACTCAATATCTCTCGGGTCCCTAATCGGTCGCTAATCGGTCGAAGTTGCGGTTTTCCGCCGCGGACTTTGACCAAGATATTGACCGGCGCCTTGACTTCGGCTACGGCGGCACAAATTATACAACGACTCCCGGCATTGACACTTTGAGTCATCAAGGATTAACGGTTATTCCATGCCTAATTACGGCTTAGCGACGACAAGTCAAGATCAATAGCGGACATTTATCAGTCCAAATCATGCCGACTTTTCGTCGAGCCCTCGGACACGATCTTGACTTTAACGTCATCTTTGTCCGTAATTTACATCGAATGCTCGTTAAGACTCGATTACCCGCCAGATTTTTAGGATCATTTTTCTTTCGGTCGGTGGGACCCGCTTGCCCTATAGGACCCTCGCCCGGGGCTGTCCACCTGGGAGGTCGAAATACGGGTGGAATACGAGGGGCTTATAGACGTAGTGACGGGGTCCAGCTGATCCAGAATCGAGTAGTTTGCGAAAAGAAGAGCAATCTTTTCCAACCGATTAGGTTAATAAAACATGTTTTAAGTAAACGTGAACAAATAGCTGCATGTTGCATGAGCCTAAAGCCCAAACACCTACCCTCCTTCCATTCCCAGGACATACGAACCTTCATGTCCTTTCCCCATGACTCCGCACAAAGCTTGGTTTCGGGCACCGGGTAACCGTTTGATCAGTTGGGAAGAGTCAAGCGCATCGTCGGCTTCGCCGTTTGTTCCAACTCCGGGTTTGAGAATGTACGCATCGGCCGGTAATGATGGGGATAACGTCACTCCGCCTCAGGGACCCCTCGAGACGTGAGCAACGGTGGAATCGGTTAGCGAGAACGAGATGAGGTTACGACAGGAAGCACGGCTAAACGGCCTTATGGAGGCTATTAAGAGTCACGGTCGGCCGCCGGCCTCAATCCGGATGGCACCTTCACCGTGGAAGAAGACGAGGATGCCAACCCCACTCTCGGTCGCCACGATTACACCGGGATGCCGCCACCCACCTCCTATGGTGCCACTACGAGAACCCATGCTCCTCGATTTTCGGGTCGGCGGCTCCCGACCACGAGACCACCGGAGCCATGCGGCCCGACGGCCTGAATCGGTGGGGGCAAAATCGGTACGGAATGTCTTCTCATGGTTGGGGCTATCTCGGAATGCCACGGCTGATCGGGATCCCTCCTCGGTTCGGAACCGATCAATCCGGACCTTCACAGCAACGGCCACGGTTCGGAATGCCGCCACAACTTGGTTACGGGCCACGATCAGAGCCCCTCCTCGAGAAACAGTACTAGTTCGGTGCTCCTCACACAAATCCATTCCTCACTCAGACTTCTATGGGTTACCAAGCCTCCATCCGGTGTCATCCGAATCACCGGGACCGCAGTACCCGGGTTACACACCTTCACCTGGCGGCCATGCAATTCAACAATCCGGGACAGCGGCCGCACTCAAGCCTACTTACGGGCCCCACTCTGGAAATCCAAGTTATCCGGCTACATCGGGGCTGCCCCACCTACTTTGCCGAGTTGAAAATCCACGACAAGCCGCAAGGTTCTACCCTTTTGCTCGAGGCTCCTACTCATGCTCCCAGGGGTAACTCGGCCCGGGACGGGTTTTCACCTACGTCCCCGGACCGGCCGTTCCCTCCACCGATGCCTCCGGTGGTAGCTCCTCTCTCTAGCTCGGCCACTAGCTTGAATGCCATGGTTCCGCCACAAGACCCTCATCGGCTGGTTCATGGAACAACACAAGGAAATGAAAGCGCAGATTGCGGGCGGCGCAGAAAGTACGCCTTAGGCCTCTGAGACCGGACTCCATTGTTCCCCTGCCCCACAAATTCGTGATGCCAAATCTGGATCTCTTTGATGGAACCGCATGTCCGAAAACCCATTTGGACACATATACCTTGGCGATGAAAGCGAAAGGATGTACCAATCAGTGATTAGGCGACTATTTGATCTATCCTTGAAGTCCGAGTGCCTTGAAGTGGTTCTTCCGTTTGAAACTGAAGCCGGGGCTACATGGGACCAGATTACCAATGCCTTCACGAGAAAAATATAAGGCCAACTTGGAATGGGAAACAAATAGGGTTGACCTACAAACAACGGTGCGGCGTCACGATGAGAATGTTGGGGACTTTTACAAGCGGTGGAATCTAAAACTCGGTGAAATGGCCATCCCTCCTTCCGAAGAGGAACAAGCTGGACATCTTCCGGTCATGCTTGAAACCACATCGAGAGCCTCCCTCGGTCACTTCCCATACTCGAGACTTGCGGGCCATGGTTAACTCTGCGGCTAAGTTTGAAAAGGCCTACAATCGGCAACCATTCTTTGCACACCTACGAGATATCGGGCTCCTCCTGCAAACACCGCCCCTGCTCTGCTAAAGGCAAAGAGATGATTAACTATGCGGGACGGGAATGTAATAACACGACTCCTTTTGCTCCCGGGAAACCGGTAGAGCCCGGACCGCGGGTCATAAATCTCGAAAACTTTGGAATGCCCACTGAATGACATCTTTAGGGAATTTGGTGAAAGAAGGCTTGCTTTGCGGCCTTTGGAGAATTTCCAACCCAGAAATCCGAATGCTCCCGTGGATACTACAAAGTATTGTGCCTTTCATCAAGCTCACGGACATCGGCGGCAGTTTGCTTCACTCTGAAAAAGGCAATTCGGGGGCTAATAGAGCAAGGAAAGTTGGAAGGCCCCGAGGGGCCCAACACGATCAAAAATCAGCCACGGAACCATAATCGAGTGAATATGATTGAATGCGGAGAATCTTCACACGCCCGGGGAAGATCTTGATGAAGGTCCCCAAATACCCGTGGCCAATCTCGTCGAGGATCACGAGATTCGGATTCCCCCTCAGCCTCGAGGATATCGAACGAATCAACCCATCTTGGTCTCATGTCAGAGACTCCTTGCAAGAATACGAGGCCCGCTATTTTTCGGGTGAAAGGAAGGCCGATACCGAAGAACTGGGGCTTTTCCGTTCAGAACATGAAAAAACTATTTATACAAGATGGTTAGAACAATCGAGAAGAATCAAGTAAGAAAGTTTCCGGCGAGCACCCGTACTGGGGCTTATCAGCAAAGAGGCCGAAGAGCATCTGGAGCTAGTACACTTCTGCAAATTGGCTCTAGGAGGGCCCGAATATGATCCCGAGAACAGTGAAGAATCGGAAGAGGAGGATTCCTTCTATATCCTACCTGGTGTCAAATACGTGCCACCCCTCTCACTCTTCCCCCGCAATTTACGGGAGGAGAAGTGAATCGCAGTTACCATCACTTAGGGAATGGGAGCATATGACAACCTGGCTGCACGCACCCCTCTTCCCCTAACAGATTTGACCGTCGCTCTCTCTCAGCTGATATCCCCGTGGTATGGGAAGACGATTCCGATAATGACGATGACGATGATGATGACGAGAGCGAAGAGTCGACTGAGGCCCCAGACCCAGAATCAATCTGGAACAATCATGCCCGAAATGAACCCATGGGAGCAAGCCACAATGGTTGGTTATCGGCAAGCAACGATGAAGGACCGCCAGGAAATGCGGATCAGATACCAATGGAGACAGACCCCTACGAGGTGTCACTTGTAAGATGCATTTGTGGCCAATGCCCGGATACTCCAGAGGATGAGGGACAGCAAAGCCCGCGCCCAGATCCGTACATATCCGAAATCCTAGAACACAACGTTCCTTATAAGAACCTGAATGGTGAATGGAGAAGGTTTATTGAAGCATTGGTCGAAAATGGAGGGTTTCAGCCACTGGAAGATGAAGAATTCGTAAACGTTATCGGATCTTTTTCTTCTTTCCCACGAATGGATGGCGTAACAACCGTAAGGGTCACAGCCGGGCCGCTCGAGCGCAGCGAATGCACTGCAATCAACGAAAAGGGTTATCGATGCGAACGTCTCCCCGGTGGCCTTCATACCTATGAGTCCACATGACGCCTTTCTAATTGCTACAGGGCCCGACAATGGACCCCGGGTGCTCCTTATTTGGACACAGCTCTATCGAGCCGCTACCTCAAGCTCCGAAGGGGAACGTTGCCTATCCTTCACCTGTGGCTGCCCTACTGCAAGGCGAAAGAAAAAGGATATACGATGAGATGGAGGTGATAGCCACAACTACGTGGGCCATCCAAGGGATGAAATCGAAAAGCCGCCGAGTCAGACAATAGCGACTCTTGTTGCATGATAACAATGAGCAAGGCCGGCCATGAGAGTGAATCGGAGGACGCCCTAGCTCTGTGGGCCATCCAGGGGCAACAACACAACCCCAAGCCCAAAAGCCGTGACTTGGGAAGCAATTATAAGGGCCGCCCGGGGAAGAAGCCGGTACGGCTCAAGCTCGGCCCGCACCGTTGCTAGACTCCGTCGGGAACCAATGGCCAATAGCCAAAGAGGCTCCCCGTTGAACGTTAGCGGCATTGAAGAAATCCGGTCAAGAGACGGCGATGAGGAAGTTAATCATTGACCCGATCTGGGCAGATTTTCCAAGGAAATCCCAAGGCGAGATAAGAAGGCCACGAGATCAAGCACCAAAAGAAGATCGCCGCCCTATGCTAAGGCAGTGAAACTCCAGGACCACGAAAAAGAGGATCCGTGCTCACCCGGTTGAAGCAAACACGAGGCCAACATTTCCCTCTGGTCTCTACTCACTTCGTCTTATCCCCATAAGCCGAAAGTTTGGAAGAAAGCACAGCTCGCACTCTCGTGCCTATTGATGCTACTCCGATGATGTGGTACGGTGATTGGAAACATCCACTACGGGAACATAATCACTTTCAGATCTCGACCTCCCTCAATTTGGGGCTGATCATAATGAGCCTCTCTTCATCACGATCCAGTGGATGAACGACGCCTCCCTCGGGTCTGGTTGATAATGGGTCCGGAATGAACATTCTTCCGGCAAAGATCATGAGCTTGCTTGATATCAAGACTACGAGACTTGAAGCCTTCTTCTCTCACGGTCAAAGCTTACGACTCAACATCCCGGCGAGTCCTCGGAGTTGCTACTTTAGACCTCTGGTTTGGACGAGAAATTGATACTGTGGAATTCCGGGTTATCGACATCCCGATTACTTTCAATGCCTGCTGGAAGACCTTGGCTGCACCAAGTCAAAGGGGTCGCCTCAAGCCTCCACCGGTGTGTGAAATTCGTCTCGAATGGGGATCTGACGACCATTTACGGGGATTTAGTCACTTTAGAGGGCACGAGATACGGGCGGAATACCTATTACGGAAATCAAACATGATGAGGAAGGTCACATGCTAACGGGCTTCACGGTCGAGCCTCCCAAGGCCCAAGTGTGCAACATAGATCGACGGTCACTCGGGATAAAATCCCACCGGTCTTGAAAATGATGAGAAAAATGAGCTATCTACCTGGCCTCGGTGCAGGGAAGCGCCAACAAGGAACTTTCAAACTCATCGAAGTAAAAGGACGAGAATACTCGCCACGGCACGGGATATGAGGCCTCCCGGTGGACCGCAAAGGGAAAAAGATTTGAAGGCGCCACGGGAAAGGTCCGGTTGACAATCCCAAATCTCTCCCCTTCGGTCCTAATTTGGTGACTACTTTGTAAAGGGTCCCACACAACCGGGAAACATCACGAGCCCACTCCTACGGCGGGATGGCTAAAGCTACGAGGATAGCCTCAACAAGTTCGGAGGAACCAAGGCTAACCCGGTCCGTAGAATGTTCTGGACCTACCCAAGATACACAGGGCTACCACTACCATGAAGAGTGAGTATACCTTCGGGCGTGCACGACACAGTGGAGCAGGTTCGAGAAACTCACAACCACTATTCCTACGCTCAGAAGATCCCGAAACACGAATTCGACCGACAATGCCAAAAGCTAAGGCCACGGAATTTCCCTCGAGATGATTGGGATGGTGCAGTTATGCGGCAATTGTTCGAAGAAGAAGTCAGTGCCGGACACGATTGATCTCGGCTCGGTCAAGAGATGATAGCAACAATTGAGAAAGGAAAACAAAAACGGCCACGGTTCCCGAGTCATGAGGCCACCAATAGCGATGCCGCTAAAGAATTGGGAAACTCTCTCGGGCCCGTCCGCGACCAAGGAGGAAATGATCACCAAGCTCGGATTGGTCCCCGTCCCTTTGTGTCAATCTAGGACAAGTCCTCCCAGTCTCTCTCTGTTAAGATCGGAGTCTCTAGGGTCGTCAGATGGCCTTACGCACGAAGACTACGAGTACGTAGCAAGCCTTTGTATTCCCTTTCGTTTTCAATGAAATGACGAACCTTTACGAGTATCCCTTGATTGCCACTTTAACTAATGATGAATTAATTAATAAATTTTTTTTAATAATAATTCATTAGATAAAGAAAGCAGACACATTAAACAAAAAAATCAAACAACAAAAAAAAATCTTTAAGCGGGTTGTCAGGAAGAGGAAAATCGAGCCCAAGGCCGAAGAGATTTTGACGAGTGTGAATTTGGGAGGCTGCGGAAGAGCCTAAAAAGACGCAGATTGGTCATTTCTTCGAAGGAAGTGGAAAGGATGCTCTGCAAAATCCTACAAAATCCTCAATTCAAAGAAAGTTGCCCTCTTCATCAAAGAAAACATCATGTGCCGATACGGGTTGCCGGTCGAAATCATTTCAGATAATGGATCCCACTTCGAAGGGAATGTGACAGTTCTTTGGCGGAAATTCCGAATAACCCGTCACAAGTCATCACCCTACGGGCCCCAAACCAACGGAGCCGTCGAAGCGGCAAACAAGACTCTGGAAAATATCATCCGGAAAATGGTGTCCAAGGCGGAGATTGGCCCGAGAAGTTACACTTGGCACTCTGGGGCTACGAACATCGATCGAACGGCAAGCGGGAAACACCTTTTGCCCTCACATACGGAATGGAAGCCGTACTCCCAATCGAGTGGAAATACCCTCGCTCCGTATCTTCTTTGGAAAGCCAAATCAACGAGGTCGAATGGCTCCAGTCGCCATGATGAATTGGCCCTACTAGACGAACGCCGGCGAAGGCCATGGAACACATCCGGGCCTATCAAGGAAGAATGGCTAGAGCCTTCGACAAGAAAGTAAAGCATCGGGAGATCCGAGAAGGTGATCTCGTTCTAAAAGAAAAGCCCCAGTCCGTATCAACCCTCTCGGCAAATGGGAGCTGTATGGGTCGGGCCATATGTCGTCCGAGAAGATCTTCTCCGGAGGAGCCATGCAACTTGCGGACCTCGACGGGAATCCCTTTGTACACCCAGTGAATGGTGACAAGGCTGCGAGATACTACGCGTAAAAAAAAAAAAAAAAAAAAAAAAAAAAAAAAAAAAAAAAAAAAAAAACAAAAAAAAACAAAAAAAAGAGTGCTAAAAGAGTAATACCCAACTAGGTTAGAAACCCGAAAAGGGCGGCCTAGGTAAAAAACGAGGGTTGCACCACAAAAAAAAAAAACAACAAAAAAAAAAAACAAAAACAAAAAAAGAGTGCTAAAAGAGTAATACCCAACTAGGTTAGAAACCCGAAAAGGGCGGCCTAGGTAAAAAACGAGGTTGCACCAAAAAAAAAACAAAAAAAAAACAAAAAAGAGTTCACCGGGTTTGAACTACGAAGACTGAGCTCCTCAAAATGAGGAACGTAGGCGGCGGAAACGGTTCGGTCTAAAGCACAAATAAAAGCCATACTTTGGCATCAATACAATTGATCGGACCATGAAAGCGTCTCGAAAAACTCTAAAGCAATTCAAATATTCATTACAAATCAAAAGCTCTTTGATGAGTCTAAGCCCGATTCATTCCTACAAGCGGCAACTGCTAAAGGAAAACTAAGATACATAATCAAACTAATGTGTCTGTCATGGCAAGAAAGGGATACTTGGAAACCTCGAGTCGCTCCAAGCCACTCGTGCTTGGCCTCTCCCTTCTTCTTCCCCCTCCGAGTCTTTCTCTTACGAACCGGAAAAATGTCGGTATTCCTCCTACCAAGCTCTGGTATAGGAACAGGGTCTCTCAAACCGGCCTCTGTCGGGGCCTTAGTAGCCCTAGCGTCATCCCTCATCTCTGTAACCTAGGCGGTAACATAGGAGCCCTCCTCTCTGTCTCTTGACGTAAGCCTCATAATCGGTCACGGCGTCTCCGCTCTGTCATGAGGATTGGCCCTCGCCTCGGCCCTCCTCCTCTCGAGAAGCAGTCTGGTCCTCCGCACCCATAATGGCCTCACGCCGTCTCAAAATAGCCACCTGAGTCTCTCCCGAGATGCCCCTCGTACCAATCCGGGTACCAAGTGGTCGGGAACACCGGTCTCGGACGCCTGAGAATGACCCGAGGAGGAAAGGCATCGTACCTCCATACTCGGGAAAGAAATGGAAACACCGAGGGATCATCCATGGAAACAGGAGCCACCACCCTGGTAGCTATATCATCAAAACCCTCCAAAGGAACATGCTCCAAGCCAAACCTGTCCTCGGGACCAAAGCCGGGATATAAAGCCGGACCGAGAAAGCCCGGAAGCATGACCACGGAGACCCATCTGAAGCACTCTTCGAGTCTCCACCCGCCAATGAGGCACCGACCATCGATATCTTCGATCGGCGACCCGCCATCCAACGCTCCCACGAGCCACGATCATCAAAATCTACATCGACACCTCTCTGGCAAAAGTCCAAGGCACGATCATATCGAGAGTTTCTCGAAGAACCCCCAAACGCTCCATCAGCCACAGGGTCAAGAGGAACGGGCTGCCCCCGTGCATATACCGCCGTCCGGTAGCTAATCTGTCGAGAGCATGAAAAGTCTCCCCAAGAATCAAAGGAACGACATCTACGCCGGGCGACGGTGGACGACAACATCCAGCGAGACCGATGGCAAATTCCAAAGGAATAGACCATGAACAAAGTGCCGAACATGCAAAGTGCAAAGGCATCCCAATAGGCGTCATCCACCAAGCCTAAGCCCTAAATCTGTCGGGAAGACCGGAAATATCAAAATGGTCGGGACCGCGGATCATGCCTCGTGCTTCCTCAGGGAAAGATGAAGAAGGTTGCACAACTTGTCAACAAAGAAGCTCCTCAGGACAAAGGAATTGCTATCTCCTCCACCTCCAGGACCTCCAAGCAAGGCCCGAAATTCTTCCACGGTCGGAACAATCTCGTTGAAGGAAAGGCAAAAGACATGCCTTCTAGTATCCCCAAAACGAAGAAGAAGCCCTTAAGAGGTCATAATCCGGAACCAATTCTTTGAGAGACCACAAGCATCGTACCTTGTACCGTTCTTCAAAGAAAGACCTTCTCTCATGCATAATTTCCCGGGACCAATCCTTGAACTTGTTGAAAAATGACATTTGGGACTCTTGGGATAACTTTGAGGGAGCTTTTCTAAGGTTTTCCATGGTTTTTTCTCTCTTCCTCCCCGAAAATGGTTTGTTTGAAATTTGGAGGTTGAAGAAGATATTTGAATTTGAAATAAAGCAAGACCAGGTCTGGACCAAAATTAAAGGACACTGTCAGATGCAGTCCCCATCCGCGCGGATGGGATTGCTTTCCCAAAAAAATTTTGCAACAGTCCAAGCTGCTACACCAAAAGAGGAATATTCTGTCCCGGTTGCTCGAAATCAGTGCAAAAACCTCCCCAAACCAGTCCATATACCAAACACCCTTGCAAAAAAAAAAACCAAGGCTCATGCGACACTGCATTCATATTGCATTGCATTCATAAAATAAAATCCTAAATTATTACATTCGAAAAAAAAAAGTGTGCATAAAAAAAAAAACAAACAAACATAAATAAAATCCTAAATTATTACATCCAAAAAAAAAAATATGCATAATCTGTACAAATCTAAATCTCAAAAAAAAAATCAATCAAAAAAAAAAAAAGATCAATCGGAGTCTCCAGCACCCGATGTCTCCCCCCGGCCCCTCTTGCGACTCGGGCCCGCCTCGTCAGGAGCCCTGAAAGTCTCGGGCTCAGAATCGTCCTCATCTCCAGAAAGAGGCTCGTCGGGACCAGCGGCACACTACGATAGGGTAAACCCGGATCCACGAAGAAGTCGTACCCGAAGGTGAAGGCGTCCGACTCACGAACATACGGGGACGACCCACCATGCCGCCGAGACGTGTCCACTGCCCGTGCGGATCCCCAAGAATGACGTGATCCGAAGGCGGTGCCGCGCGGTGATCAATGAGAGGAGAAAGAGGGGTCTCGGAAGAAGTCTCAGGGAATAGGAGAAGCCTCCCGTCGGACGGAGTGCCGGCCGTGGTCTCCTCGCCCTAGCACGAGGTGCCCCGCAAGCAACCATCCTCCGTATGAACCTCTTGGCTCCGATCACTTGCTTCGTCGGTGTCTCGACGACCACCTCAAGCTGCACAAAAGCAAAAGCGTCAAAAAAGTGATGCTAAAGATGATGAAACAAAAGAAAGAAAAGAAAAAGAAAAGGTGAAGCCATACCTTCATACCCGGACGAGGCCGGAAAGCTCGTGGAAGCCGCTCGGGTGAGGATCTGCACCCTCAATCGGACCCCATCTGGATGTAGGAAAAATCCGTCCGAGGGTACCGCGGGATCCCAAGCCCCTCCCTCTCCAAAACCTGAGGCATCCTCGGCCTCCTCAAGACGAACGTCGCATATGGCTCGATCGCCACGAAGTCAGAAGTCTTGGCTGCTCGGTAATCGTCCCAGTCACGGACCGATCGCTCGGAGTGCATCATGTCGGCGGGAGGCTCCACCGGTGTCCTCAAAGGCGAGTTCACGCCATGCGCGGCGCGTCACCCTCTCTCCCGAGATAGTAGACGTCGCAAGTCGGGCCCCTCAAAATCCTCCGCTGCACCGTCCGGATCTCGGCGCCCTTCGGTGCGCTACCTCAAAGCGATCCCGGGGAAGAATATCATCCCTCATCCGTCTCGGCCTCCGTCAAAGGAAGGCAATCCGCGTACACGAGTCGTACGCCCCACTGGAGCTTATCTTTTCCCGGGCATGCTTGGACCAAGAATGCATGGCCGGATACGCCCGACGTACGCCTCAGGCGCCTCCACACCGTGACGTGGAAAAACTCCAACGCCCATACTGCGAAAGGTAAAAATCCAATCAATCCGGTGCAAATAAAAGTGCGTGCTCAAAGGAAAGAGGGAAAGCAAAAGAGAGCTTATACCTCGAGCAAACTCGAAGCAAGAGGAGCTCGCGGCCTTTTTGTGTATCTATCAAGAGCGAAAGTACGGCTCGGCCCGGCCCGGCCTCCCCCGGGAAATATCTCCAGCCGTCTCCATGTCCTCCAAGGACCTCGGCAAGGCAAAGACCGTTGTCCCCTCGGCATGACCAAAGAGCGTGCTCGAGAAAGTAAACCACGGGAAGGCCCTGGCAATCGATCGGCGCCTATCCTCTCCTCCCGACCTCGTAACTCGCTATGGTCTCCACGATCTTGCCGTAGACCACGGCATACTCCATCCCCATCCCCTTTTTGGGAATAGGGAAAATCCAAGAAGAGCTGCGAGATCGGCATCGGCTGTAGCCATCTCTCCACTCAATGCTGCGTCCATTGAAGGACGGACCCGTGATCGCGGCATAGTCGAAGGCGTAACGGTCGCCTCGCCCGGAAGAAGTGGAAGGTGTGGGTCGCGTCCCACGATCTTGCGCGAGCAAACATCAAGCCCTTGCACTTAGGGAACTTGACCGGTCCCCTCAAGCACTCGACGAACTCCCGAGCCCCGTCTCGACAACAATCTGTCTCGGACTCGGCAAAGCTCCTCGGCCCGCATTCAGGAAGCCGATCCCACAAGTCAATCACGAGACTCCACCGATCCTCGAGTCTTCATTTTGTTCAGCTGCTCCGTCACAAAACGGTTTCCGCCCTGTAAAAAAAAAGAGAGAAAATGTCAAAAGATTGCATTTGCATTAAAAAAAAAAAAAAATTCGACAGCATAACAGCATACAATGAGCATAGCCCCATTTTTCTCGCATGAAATAAAACAATTTTCAGCAAGTCCCAATGCATTCAAAAAAAAAAAAAGAGGATGCATTCCTACGGAAGTAAAAAACTCCGTCCCATTTTCAAAAAAAAAAAAAATGCATACATGCATATCATCCATCTTACATACAACGGGAGGAAAAATCCGTCCCACTTTTCAAAAAAAAAAATCCTAAACATACATACATCTCATATTGGCAAAATGCCCATTCTTTCGAAACAAAATGCATGCATTGCATCATCATTCATCAATATCAAAATTCAATTTCAAAAAAAAATCATCATCATCAAGAACATGCAATATTCAACTCCAAAAAAAAAAAAATCACAATTCTTCGAATTTTCACATGAAATTTTCGAATTAAAAAAAAATGTGGCGAAAATGCCAATTCTTTTCCCAAGCAAAATGCACATTTTTGGGACACTCACAAATTCATTGCAACATTGCATATCATCAATATCAATATTCAATATTCAAAAAAAAAATTTCAAAAATCACCCAAAAATTTCAAGCAAGAAATCGACAAGAGGATCAAGAGGATTCGAAATATACCGTTCGGAGATGCGGATCCGAGGCCCAATGTTGCCAAGCATCGGGGTAATGCTCCTCCTCGACCGATTGCGAAAGATTGTAATGCCTCCTCATCCGGACGAGCTCCAATCGCCTCTCCGCTACCGGACCACGTCCTTGGCCTTGAAAAGCGCCTTCCCCGTGTTCCATTGCTCGAAAAATCAAGAAAAACGGACGAATTTTGAAGCTTCTAGGGCCAAAAATGGCTGTTCTCCTCGTTTCTGTCTCCCTCTCTCTCGGCAACTGCAAAAATTGGACTGAGGAAGAAGAAGGGCGTTGGCCCCATTAAATACCCCTGACTTTCCATCCCTATCCGCGCGGATAGGATTGCAAGGGTCAAAATGACCCTTTTGCCCCTTAAAATTTCAGGACTCTGCAATTCAGTCCCCAACTTGACAAAGTTAACCAAAGTTAATCAAAGTCAGCCCCTTGTCAAGAAAATTACCCCCGGCAGTCAAACGTAAGACCGAGTGCCCTGAGAAAGATAACGAGATTCCGTATCTTTCATCAAAATCATTCCCGGCAGTCAAACGTAAGACCGAGTGCCCTGAGAAAGATAACGAGATCCCGTATCTTTCATCAAAATGTCCCCGGCAGTAAAACGTAAGACCGAGTGACCCGAGAAAGATAACGAGATCCCGTATCTTTCATCAAAATTACCCCCGACAGTTAAACGTAAGACCGAGTGCCCAGAGGAAGATAACGAGATTCCGTATCTTTCATCAAAATCTTCCCCGGCAGTCAAACGTAAGACCGAGTGCCCTGAGAAAGATAACGAGATCCCGTATCTTTCATCAAAATTACCCCCGAGTCAGCGTAAGACCGAGTGCCGAGAAAGATAACGAGATCCCGTATCTTTCATCAAAATTACTCCCAGTCAAACGTAAGACCGAAGTGACCCGAGAAAGATAACGAGATCCCGTATCTTTCATCAAAATTACTCCGCGATCGAAACGTAAGACCGAGTGCCCCGAGAAAGATAACGAGATCCCGTATCTTTCATCAAAAATGTCCCAGGCGGTCAAACGTAAGACCGAGTGCCACCGAGAAAGATAACGAGATCCCGTATCTTTCATCAAAATTACCCCGGCGATCAAACGTAAGGCCAAGGTCCCCGAGAAAGATAACGAGATCCCGTATCTTTCATCAAAATTACCCCTGAGTCAAACGTAAGACCGAGTGCCCCGAGAAAGATAACGAGATCCGTATCTTTCATCAAAATTACTCCCAGATCAAACGTAAGACCGAGTGACCCGAGAAAGATAACGAGATCCCGTATCTTTCATCAAAATTACTCCCGTGATCAAACGTAAGACCGAGTGCCCGAGAAAGATAACGAGATCCCGTATCTTTCATCAAAATTACCCGGCGGTCAAACGTAAGGCCGAGTGCCCGAGAAAGATAACGAGATTCCGTATCTTTCATCAAAATTACCCCGGCGGTCAAACGTAAGGCCGAGGTGCCACGAGAAAGATAACGAGATTCCGTATCTTTCATCAAAATTACCCGGCGATAAACGTAAGACCGAGTGCCCCGAGAAAGATAACGAGATCCCGTATCTTTCATCAAAATCATTCCCTGATCAAACGTAAGGCCGAGGTGACCCGAGAAAGATAACGAGATCCGTATCTTTCATCAAAATTACTCGGCGGTCAAACGTAAGACCGAGTGCCGAGAAAGATAACGAGATCCCGTATCTTTCATCAAAAATGTCCCGGCGATCGAAACGTAAGACCGAGTGCCACGAGAAAGATAACGAGATCCCGTATCTTTCATCAAAATCATTCCCAGCCAAACGTAAAACCGAGTGCCGAGAAAGATAACGAGATCCCGTATCTTTCATCAAAATCTTCCCTGATCAAACGTAAGACCAGTGCTGAGAAAGATAACGGATCCCGTATCTTTCATCAAAATCATCTCCGTGATCAAACGTAAGACCAATTCCCAGGCATTTAATACGTCTGATATTCCCCAGCAAAGGCTAACGAAATCCCCATCAAAGTTAACGGAATCCCAAAAGCCAGCGAAATCTCGAGTAGTATTCGAACTACGAAAGGGCTTGATTCCCACTAGGGATACGTAGGCAGCCTATCATTAGGTCCAGCCCCTCGACCAAAATGGTCACCCTCTCCTTCGGCAGCAGACAAAGTCCACCGAAAGGCCATTTCAAATTAAGGTCCGAGGCGCCTAAAAAAGCCATCATCAAGGTCCGAGGCGCCTAAAAAGCCATCATCACCAAGGTTCGAGGCACCTAACACTACCAGAAACAGGTCATTTAGCGACGGAAAAAACAGCGACGGACAGATTCCGTCGCTATTTAGCGACGGAATATAGTATTTAGCGTCGGAATTATTTTGGCGTCAAATTTAGCGACGGAATTTAATTCCGCCGCTAAATTCCGCCGCTAAAAAGAATATTCCTCGAATATTCGTTTATTTCCGCCGCTAATTTGGCGGTTGATTTACCGACGGAAAATTCCGCCGCTAAATCTTTAACAGCGACGGAATTATTCCGCCGGTGAAATTAAATGGTTTTTTTTTTTTTTTAATAAACACCGACGGAATATTTCCGCCGCTGATAATTTTATTAATTTTTTATTTATCAGCGACGGAAATATTCCGTCGGTGTTTAATAAAAAAAAAAAAATTCAAAATTTCCAGGAGAAAGACCGCTGCCCACAATGCAAGGGCGAAATGGTTGTACAGGAGAAGAAGGTCTTGGAAGTGGTTGTGGAGAAGGGTATGCAAAATGGACAGAAAATTACATTCCCGGGAGAAGCCGATGAAGCTCCCGACACTCTTATCGGCGCTCATTTAAAATTTCAAAATTTCCGAACGAACAACAAGGAGATAATCCAATTCAAACTTTCAAACCAAATTAATCAGACACCTAGCCTCTAAATCCCTCACTCCCATCCTCTCTCTCTATCTCTCTCTCCAGCAATTGAATTTGAAAAAAACAAATATCGAGCCGCTCTTACCACAGTGCTATTTCATCTTTAATTTCGGGTAATTCCACATTTCAATTCTCTCCCTTCCTGTGCGGGTCCGAACTGGTTCGACTTATGAGACAATAATCTCCAGTGAGTGTTGTCTAATAGTTGGTTAGTTTCCTAATTTTGGACTAATCTTGTTTTTGTTTTATTTTGGATAAAAATTTAAAATTGTATGCAATTTACCAATTTGGGAATAGCTACAAGAACCCTTGCAATTCTTATATCCCCTAACTCCCTAACCCCTAAACCACAAACCCTAAACCCTAAACCACTAAACCCTAACCCCTAAACCTAACCCCTAAACCCTAACCCCTAAACCCTAAACCTAAACCCTAAACCCTAAACCCTATACCCTATACACCCTATACCCGACACTCTTCTTGGAGACATAGTCTTTGTACTACAATAGAAAGAGCACCCAAAGTTCAAGCGAAAGGGTGATGACATATTTGTTGAGCACGCGTTGACCCTTACCGAGGCATTATGTGGCTTCCAATTTATCTTGACTCATCTAGATAACAGCGGCTCCTCATCAAATCCCAACCTGGAGAAATATAGGCAAAGCATTAAGCATATTACCTTTTTTCCCAAGTCCACCCAAACCAACGCGACAAAATCTCCGTCCAAGACACAGTGAGCTTGGTTGTTGTTGACTCATTTCCATCCATCAAACTCGATTCGCAAAGAACCAAGTAGAGCCAAGTTTAATGTGAACTCGACTACTCACTCTTCAACTACATCAACAAATTTAAGGTTGGAATACGAGATTGCCAAAGTTCTACTATGGTGATTTACTCTCTCTCTCTCTCTCTCTCTCTCTCTCTCACTAGGCCTATTGTTTTATACACGAGGTAATGTAAATGAAACTCGGCTCAAATGAAATTCAAGTTAAATGAACTTGAAATTCACCTTCTTTCTTTCTCAATTATTGTTGCAAGGAGTAGTAAAAAAACAAAAAAAAACAAAACAACTGAGTAAACGAAAATGCTAGTACAATCAACCCTTAACTTGCGCCTTTGTAAGTTTGTGTACAAGAATCTTTTTTCCCTTTTGTCGAAAAATAAATAATACTCCCTCCGTCCCAATAATAGCTTCACCGCAGAAGACAATGTACCAAAGACCATTCATGAGGGGCAAATTATACATCCATTTCTCGGTCGACTTCCCAGATTCCTTGACTTCCGAGCAATGCAAGGCCCTAGAGGGTGTGCTGCCTCCTAAGCCTTCATCGCAGAAAGTACGTATGGAGCTTGATGAGTGCGAGGAGACAACCCTTCACGATGTCAACATTGAAGCTTACGATGTAGATGATGACATGCACGGTGGTGGGGGCCAGAGAGTGCAGTGTGCTCAGCAGTAATGATGTGGGTCTTTATTTTCTGGATATCTTAATTAGTTATGACTTATGAGACAATAATCTCCAGAGTGTTGTCTAAACCCTAAACCCTAAACCCTAAACCCTAAACCCTAAACCCTAAGGGCATAGGGTATAGGGTATAGGGTATAGGGGTATAGGGTATAGGGTATAGGGTATAGGGTATAGGGGCGTAAATTTATAGAGGCGTAGGGGCGTAGGGCATAGGGCATAGGGTATAGGGGTATAGGGTATAGGGGTATAGGGTATAGGGTATAGGGTATAGGGTATAGGGTATAGGGTATAGGGTATAGGGTATAGGGTATAGGGTATAGGGCATAGGGTATAGGGTATAGGGCATAGGGTATAGGGCATAGGGTATAGGGCATAGGGCATAGGGCATAGGGTATAGAGGCGTATGGGTATAGTGGCATGTGGCATAGGGTATAGGATATAGGGTATAGGGCATAGGGTATAGGGTATAGGGCATAGGGTATAGGGTATAGGGTATAGGGCATAGGGTATAGGGCATAGGGCATAGGGTATAGGGCATAGGGTATAGGGCATAGGGCATAGGGCATAGGGCATAGGGCATAGGGGTATAGGGTATAGGGTATAGGGTATAGGGTATAGGGTATAGGGTATAGGGTATAGGGTATAGGGTATAGGGTATAGGGGCGTAGGGGTATAGGGGCATAGGGCATAGGGTATAGGGCATAGGGTATAGGCATAGGGCATGTAAGGGCATAGGGTATAGGGCATAGGGCATAGGGTATAGGGCATAGGGCATAGGATATAGGGTATAGGGCATAGGGCATAGGGTATAGGGCATAGGGCATAGGGTATAGGGTATAGGGGTATAGGGTATAGGGTATAGGGTATAGGGTATAGGGTATAGGGTATAGGGTATAGGGTATAGGGTATAGGGTATAGGGTATAGGGTATAGGGTATAGGGCATAGGGTATAGGGCATAGGGCATAGGGTATAGGGCATAGGGTATAGGGCATAGGGCATAGGGTATAGGATATAGGGTATAGGGCATAGGGCATAGGGTATAGGGCATAGGGCATAGGGTATAGGGTATAGGGGTATAGGGTATAGGGTATAGGGTATAGGGTATAGGGTATAGGGTATAGGGGTATAGGGTATAGGGTATAGGGTATAGGGTATAGGGTATAGGGTATAGGGTATAGGGCATAGGGCATAGGGCATAGGGTATAGGGCATAGGGCATAGGGTATAGTGGCATAGGCATAGGGGCGGAGGCATAGTAGGCATAGGGCATGTGGTATAGGCGTAGGGTATAGGGTATAGGGCATAGGGTATAGGGAAATTTCCGCCGCTATTAATAATAATAATAATAATAATAATAATAATAATAATAATAATAATAATAATAATAATAATAATAATAATAATAATAATAATAATAATAATAATAATAATAATAATAATAATAATAATAATAATAATAATAATAATAATAATTATTTTTATTATTATTATTATTATTATTATTATTATTATTATTATTATTATTATTATTATTATTATTATTATTATTATTATTATTATTATTATTATTATTATTATTATTATTATTATTATTATTATTATTATTATTATTATTATTATTATTATTATTATTATTATTATTATTATTATTATTATTATTATTATTATTATTATTATTATTATTATTATTATTATTATTATTATTATTATTATTATTATTATTATTATTATTATTATTATTATTATTATTATTATTATTATTATTATTATTATTATTATTATTATTATTATTATTATTATTATTATTATTATTATTATTATTATTATTATTATTATTATTATTATTATTATTATTATTATTATTATTATTATTATTATTATTATTATTATTATTATTATTATTATTATTATTATTATTATTATTATTATTATTATTATTATTATTATTATTATTATTATTATTATTATTATTATTATTATTATTATTATTATTATTATTATTATTATTATTATTATTATTATTATTATTATTATTATTATTATTATTATTATTATTATTATTATTATTATTATTATTATTATTATTATTATTATTATTATTATTATTATTATTATTATTATTATTATTATTATTATTATTATTATTATTATTATTATTATTATTATTATTATTATTATTATTATTATTATTATTATTATTATTATTATTATTATTATTATTATTATTATTATTATTATTATTATTATTATTATTATTATTATTATTATTATTATTATTATTATTATTATTATTATTATTATTATTATTATTATTATTATTATTATTATTATTATTATTATTATTATTATTATTATTATTATTATTATTATTATTATTATTATTATTATTATTATTATTATTATTATTATTATTATTATTATTATTATTATTATTATTATTATTATTATTATTATTATTATTATTATTATTATTATTATTATTATTATTATTATTATTATTATTATTATTATTATTATTATTATTATTATTATTATTATTATTATTATTATTATTATTATTATTATTATTATTATTATTATTATTATTATTATTATTATTATTATTATTATTATTATTATTATTATTATTATTATTATTATTATTATTATTATTATTATTATTATTATTATTATTATTATTATTATTATTATTATTATTATTATTATTATTATTATTATTATTATTATTATTATAGCGGCGGAAATTTCCGTCGCTGAATTTAAAATCAGCGGCGGAAATTACCGTCGGTGGGAGTGCCATGTCATCGATCCAGGTGAGCGTACGTATCGTTTAGCGTCGGATTTATCAGCGACGGAATATTCCGCCGCTAAATATTAATTATAGCGTCGGAATTTAATTTCCGCCGCTATAATTAATATTTAGCGGCGAATATTCCGTCGCCGGTGGAAATTATAAATTCACGCTTATTTCTCGAAATCAATTACGCCAAATATTTCCCTCTCTCTCCCCGCTATCTCTCATCTCTCTCTGCGAACCGACCTTGAAGAAGCGGCGATCGACCTAGAAGAAGAAGCTCACGCCGCCGGCCGTCTCCTCATCGCCATCGCCTCACCGCCGTCGCCTCATCGCCGTCGCCTCACCGTCCGCTCGAGCTCTCACGCCGTCTGGATCCGTCCGCCGCCTCTCCACCGTGTTAATTTCTCTCTCTTGCTCTAATCAAATCAAGGTAAATGTTTCGATTTCTTTCAAATAAGTAGTTCTAATTCGAGGATAGGGTGTTAATTTGTTGTGAATTTTAGTTGGTTTCGATTTCTCACCGTGTTTCTCTCTTCTCTACGTACTCAACCGTGAATTTTGGGTGTACGTGAGTGTTTACGTGTGTGTATGCGTGTGTTCCATGAAGTTGTAATTTTGGAGTGAAGTGATTGTGTTTGCTTGAGAATGTTTGGAGTTTACTAGCATTTGTTTGAGATTTGTAGTGTTTGTTGGTGGTGGTTTGTGGTGGTGCTAGGGTGGAGTTATGGTGGAGTTGTGGTGGTAGAAAAGGCTGATCTTGGAGGGTTAGAGAGAGTGTTTGGAGCAGTGTGTGGATCTTTGTTGATAATGGTAGAATGGTAGGTAAAAAATGGTTGTGAATTGGGCGTGTTGTATAGAAATAGGAAAAGCCTCCCCTTTTTTCTCTCTGTAGCCAAGGAGGGAGTAAATGGGCTGATATGTGTTTTTTTTTTGGTCAATATTGGATTTTTAGAATTTCTATTGGGTTGGAGGACAAGGACGTGAGGTGGATTGATCTTAGCCTACTGATCGGCGGGTTAAAATCATGATCTGCTTGAGTTTTACATGGAGAGACATCATTTGCTTTTGAATGTTGGAAGGCAAATGGGAGTGGTCGGTCCTCTTGCTGAGTTTCTCCATCATTGGCAGCTAGGAGAAAATCTGCCTTGAGTGAGCAACTCGGCAAGCTGTTTAACCTAGGTTAATGAGTATAGATTTAATAACTCTTTAACTAGGCTTTTAGTACAAGTTTAGTACAACATGGTAGAACTTGGATTAGTCCAAAGAGGTGTTTGCAAGAGCTTTAAATATTGATCCAAAGTTGCTTAGAAGGCAGTTTCAGCACTTGTATTATTTCAATCTGCAGCCTTGGTCCATGTTTGAGGCATTGGGAACCTAGGCTAAACAACTCGGATTTGAACACTTTTTGATCCTGTATTTAGTAAAACTTTAGTACTATATAATGGAGTTTGAATTGGGCCAAAAGGATATTGATAAGGTCCATAAATAATGTCTCAAAAATGCTTGAGAGGCGGTTATAAAACTTGAACCAAATGTTATAAAACTTGGTTTTTGAACTTGAACCCTAAAGGGAAAGTGTTTAATGTTGTATTGTGATGGCGTAGGGCTACTTATATATTATTGTACCCCTACGTGATGACCTATTTAGGGTTATTTGCTCTATAGTGCCTAATATATTGCACCTCTACGTGGGGTACCTCTATATAGTTATTGATTCATATAGGGAGTGAAATAATTGTAGCACTGTTCATCTTAGCATCTCAAGCACAACAGGTATACATGACTCCCTACCCTCGTCCGCGACCCGACGGATTGTGGGCTGTTTGGATGACCAAGGCTAGGAGCATGATTGACAACCTACCCTCGTCGACAACTACAGAGTCGTCATTAGAAGCACCCTATCAAGAGGATGAAATGCCAGTGCCACCTAACATTTCATCAGCTAATCATCCATTAGATGATGTCACTCATATTCCTCAAAATGTTGATGAACCCGAGGAGGATATCTTACCAGTGAATTTGCCAACTCCCCCGCCTCGTTCAGGTCATCTCGCGCACATTGATATTGATGAATCAGAGGAAGAGGAAGAGGAAGAGGAAGAGGAAGAGGAAGAGGAAGAGGAACCAGAGTTTGATTCATCGTAGTCCGAAGACGAAGATGAAGAACTCGAGTTTTGTAGTAATTCAGAGTCCAAGGTGATGATGATGGGGACGAAGATTAATAATAGTTTAAAGTTTAAAATTGTATTGTGAATGCTTTAGATTATTAGAACTTTAAAGTTTTATATGTATTGTGAATGCTTTAGATTATTAGAACTTTAAAGTTTCATATGTATTGTGAATGCTTTAGATTATTTTTAATATCCGTCGTTTTATATATATTGTGAATGCTTTAGATTATTAGAACTTTAAAGTTTTATATGTATTGTGAATGCTTTATATTATTAATAGTTTAAAGTTTTATATGTATTGTGAATGCTTTAGATTATTAGAACTTTAAAGTTTTAGATGTATTGTGAATATATTGTTTCCTATTGTTAAAGTTGTATATTTTAATATTTTTCTTGTAGAAGTCTGAGATGAGTTCTAGTAGAAAGGGGGTAAGCGGACCAAGCCCATTTACACTTTGATTACTGGGACGCAACCGTCCCGGTCCGGTAGCGATGGTGTTGACCCCTCACTCAGTAGTACTAGCTCCACCTACTGGGGACGGTACTCGGACTACCGTAGATTCTGAGGGGAGGATATATGTCCGGATCTCGGCACTTTATGACCAATAAGTAACTCTTCATTAATTTGATATAAGTTGGTTCCTTTTTGCTTTATATATAATTCATTATTTAAGTTAAAATGTTATTGTATAAATATACTTGGCGGTGGGTAGGTGGATACCCCACCATCGGCACTAAGATCGGGCAATGCGGCGGTCTCGGAAAATGACCGATTTTTGGCCCAAGTGGAAAAAAATTGCCACAGAGGCAGAAGGAGGATGCGTGGGATGAGTTTAGGGTAATGTGTTAATGGTTTTTATTTAAAACTTAAATGTTAGTTTGTTATTAAAATGTTATAATTAATAATGATTATACTCTTTTAGTTTTGTAATGTTATCATTATATGTTGTAGGCTAAATATTATTGGGATCCAGGACATCGGCGGCGACGGCTAGATATGTTTTCTTTGAGCAGGCTCACAAGCTGTTTAAGGATTTTATTTGTAAATACTTTTATCTATCCTTAATTAGTTTAATTAACAATGATTATACTCTTTTAATTTTATAATGTCATCATTATATGTTTACAAGATATTCATATTTTTTATAGGTACCACGAAGAGAAATTATTATCTTTGCTCGGCTCGCGGCGGGACGGCGGCCCTTGTGTCCTACTTTTATGACCGTTGAGGTGTTTGCTCAATTTTGCGAATATTGGGGGTCGCTGCGGCGAGGCCTTATCCGAACAGGCCAAGGCCAATAGAGCAGCTCCTCGGGGTCGGCGGCGTTGCATGCCGGGGACGCTCACGGTCGCCGAGCATCACGACCGCATGGTATGTATGTTAATTTAAATGTAGTAGTGTATGGATGCTTTTAAATAGGTTTATGTACGTATGTTAGCTGGGAGCCAATGTTGATGCTATGAAATCCATAGTTTTAGTGTAAATGTAGTGTATGCATGCTTTTAAATCAGTTTAAATGTTGCATTTATATATACAATTTCAAAGTAATAATCTCGCTTATTTTATTTATAGGAAAGGGAGTATGGTCCGAATATCACTTTTGTGGATGTTTACGCTAGCACCCATATTCGAATTCTACGGCGCCCGATCAACCTCATGATGGGTTGACGATCGATCTGCTCGCCTTTGTAAGTAAACTACCATTAAATGACTTGATTTTGAATATGTAAATTTATTTATGTACCTTACATTGTGTATATGATTATAATTGTTTGTTTTATTTTTCGTGCCGCATATATCAAGCCGCCGTTGTTCTAGATGGAACGCCTCCCGGCGAGCCCGTCCTCTTCGTGCACGATGTTTGGCGGAGGTCACCTCTCGAGGGACATCCAAGGAGAGGAGCCCGAGTGTTAGGGATGGGGGATTACGGGCGGCAATGCCCGTCGACGTCGACCGGCCGTCGGAGAAATGTTGACCAGCCCATGTTTCATGATCCGAGGGTCGACACTCTGGAGGCTGCGTTGGAGGAGGAGAGACGCGAGCGGGCAAAGCTTGCGGATGCTTTGGCAGTTCAGACGCAGATGCAGGAGGAGAACGATCGACGCCATGCAGAGACTCGAGACAATTGGCGGCTGTTGATGGCTCGTCTCGGCCGGACTCCCGGGATAATTCCCGGCGTCCCCCGGGTTGATTGCGGACTTTTTAGACATTGTTGTATTAATTTATACTTGTTTGTAAACATTTGCGACATTTGGTACCCGCGGGAGCCCCTCCCCGCCTCTCCCCCCTCCCCCGCTCCACCCCTCTCCCCCGCTCCACCCCTCTCCCCCCTTCCCCCCCTCTCCCCCCCCCTATCCCCCCCTATCCCCCCTCCCCCCCCCTCTCCCCCTCCCGAATTGGTACGGTGGTATTTAGTTTTTATTTGGTACGCTGGTATTTGAATTTTAGTTTTTATAGTTTTAGTTTTAGAAATTGAAATGTTATATCAGGTACAAAAAATTTTGGTTTTTTGATATTTTAAAATATTTTTTTAATTTATTTCAGAATCGGCGACGGAATTTTCCGTCGCCGAAATTAATCTTGAAAGAAAAATTAATTAAATAAATTAATTTCGGCGGCGGAAATTTCCGTCATTTGTAATAAAATTAATTTAATTAAATTAATTTCAACGACGGAATTTCCGACGCTATAATCATTTAATTTTTATTTAATTTTTGATTTCGCGGAAAATTCGGCGTAATAAAATTTAAATTAAAATTAAATAATTTCAAATGACGGTATTTTCCGCCTTGAAATAATTTAATTTTAATTTAAATTTTATTACGGCGACGGAATTTTCCATTGGTGAAATTAATTTAATTAAATTAATTTTTATTACGGCGACGGAAATTTCCGCCGCTGAAATGAATATTTAATTAAATTAAATTAATATAGCGGCGGATATTTCCGTCGCTGTAACCATTAATTCACCGGCGGAATTAAATTCCGTCGGTAAAAGAAAAAAATAGCGGCGGAAATTGACCCGCCGGAGCACTGCGACGGGCTGGTAGCGTCGGACCACCGACGGAATTTTTCCGTCGCTGATTATTTTTAGCGACGGAATTTTAATTTTAGCGACGGAAATTTCCGTCGCTAAACGACCTTTTTCTGGTAGTGTAAAACGCCATCTCCAAGGTTTGAGGCACCTAAGACGCTATCACTAGAAAGCGATAAATCGCAGTCATCCCCAGCAGAGACCGAAAATGGTCATTCCTATCCCCAACAGAGCGGATAGCCATCAGACCGAAAATGGTCACTCCTATCCCCAGCAGAGCGGATAGCCATCAGACCGAAAATGGTCATCTCTTATCCCCAGCGGAGTTTCTTTCCAGCAAACGACTGTAGAACTCGCTCATCAGGTTCGAGGCACCTAAAACGCCATCATCTCCAGGGTCAAAGACCCGAACTACGACTGGCTTGATTCCCATTCGGGATACGTAGGTAGCCTATCGCTAGGTTCAGCCACCCGATCGCTCGATCATCCTGCCAAATATGGAGCCTTACTCTTATCGACGACCCCGCTTCCTTCGCAAGCGCCGTCGCCGAGGGGCTACTGTAAGTGCTCCAATTTGAGCTTGTTAGAATTTTCGTTAGAAAATTAACGAAAGTTATAACATTGCTAACAATTCCTAACTATCCTAACATTTCTAACAAAGGGAGGGTAGAATGGGCATTGCCAAATGAAGTTAAACCAAGAAAAGCATCTTAAAAAGCAAAACAAAAGAATAAAACCATAAATAGAAAGGCTGGAAACACAAAAACTGGCTGTTTATTTGTTTTTTTTTGAATTTTTATTCTTCCTGTCCAAGGCTGGAGCTGTAATTAATGAACAGTGCACGCCTACTGACCTTGTCCGCGCGGATGACTTTGTAATTTTCAGAGGGCTATAAATTGAGCCCTCCAGTCACAAAAATAGGAAGGAAGAACACAAAATGCAACGAACCTCTGGCGAAATATAGAGAGAAAACAGTGAGAATTCTCAAGAATTGTCACCTTTTTCTCTCCAATCTTTCCCAACTCATACTCATCCACTCACTCTCATATTAAACCCCTAAACACTCATACACTCAAGCCAAACACTCAAGAACACAAGGAAGATTGGTAAACCCTCCTCTTCCTAACCCTAAATCTCATCCATGCATGCATCTTCAAACTACAAAATGTAGTTCTTTCATCTTTTTTCTCTAGATCTAAGAAGATCACCATGGAAGACCATCTCCATGGATGATCTTCTACAAAGATCAACATTATTTTCAAAGCTTTTCTTTCTTACTTGCAAAAATGCACTTTCAAAACCCTAAAAAACCATTTTCAAGCACTAAATCTTGATTTCAAAGGGTAAAATCCCCCTCCCCAAGCAAATGAAATGCTTAGTCCTAATGTACCCCAAGGATGGTTTGGTATAGTTGATTCACCACTACAATGTCTAGTGATCACTAACCAAAACCTAGGGAAATGGGGACAAGCATGGATGCAAAACCCCCCTTAAAATCATATTTTCTTTCTTGAGAAGTTGCTGTCCAGTAGCAAATTTCTCAGACCTCAGTCCATGGTCTTAATTTTTGGACACAGATGAACTTGGAATTTGGTGTCGACTACAAAACACTTTTTGTAGCCAACATCCATAGCTTTCCAGACATATTTTTACCTTATTTTTTGGGTGAGTAAAACTCCTCTTTTCAATTTTTCTTTCAGAGGCTAGTTCATCAGCTTCTGGGAATCCAGATCTCATATCTGAGGTTTCCAGAAGGTTTTGACCCCTCAAATCTTCTCCAAAATGGAAATTTCTTTCACACAAAGTTTATTCAAGGAGTCTAGAGAAACTTTCATTCTCTGAGTTCATCCAGATTATGAAGTTTTAGGACCCTTGAATCCATTTCAAAATCAGGTGTCTGCTGCCATTTTCTTCTGGCAGAAGTGACTTCTCAACTTCAAAAGGTTTTTTGAGTACCAAATCTCAAACCAAAAATTCTCCAAAAAATCATGGGATCAGTTTAAAGTCTTAACAAGACATCCCAATTTTTACTTTTTCCAGTTTCAACTTATTTTGGCCAAAACACACACACGCACACACACACAAATGATTTTCAGCTTGGAAGACTCGTTTTACGAGGCGCGTCGGGTGCACACTAACGTCCTTCCCGACGCGTAACATGACCTCCGAACCTAAATCTCTGATCTCGGGCTTTTTTCAAAGTTTTGGCCCTTCAAAATTAAAATGGCGTGGCGACTCCGTTTTTTCCGGTTTTATTTGGTTTTTCAAAGAAACGCAAAAGCCGAATTTCTCCCATATCGTCACACGGAGCTCTACTTCTCGTTGGACATGTACAGTCGGAACAAAGCTGCTTCCATGGACTGCTTTTCTTTTGCCCTTGAGGTAGTCTCCTTTTTTTTTCTTTTCTCTTTTCCTGTCTTGAGACTTTTATGAGAGAGAAAATGACCTTTTGATGTTTTGAACATGCAGGCCTGGTTTTGCGAGGTGATCGGGTTCTTCCCTTGGAACCAGCAGAGTGATGTCACCATCTTCCCTGCTATGGTTCGCTGGAGGGGAGATGCGAGAGATAAATTCACGGGGAAGACCCGGATTACCTTCGACTACAAAATGGTGAGGCCGGTCATCAACAGGGATGGGCACGATGGAGTGGACTTCTTCCCCTGGGGCAGGTATCCAGAGATCTTGCTGGGAGATGCTATAGAGGTGACGAGGCAGAGGAGGTGGCTCACTGGCCGACATGTGATGTCATTTATCTGGGGACCGCTTCTCGAGGCAAAGCATGGTCATGCTCCTCCATTGGACGCCATTACTCCTTCGACCCTCCAAAGACGGATGCCGCAGCCTGTGGACCGGCGGCGGATGAGATTGCTAAGTACCAGTGTGCGTGGCCGCGGAGGAGTACTTCGACATGGACACCCCCTACGCCGTGTTTGTGGAGCGGCGCACGAGGACGCCACGTGCTAGTGAAGCCGGCGGTCACTCGGGGATATGGGGAGGATGAGCCTACTGACCCGCCGATCCCTCCCGCACATTTGTCCTACGTGGTCCATGGAGTGCCGAGGAGGATGAGGATACTGTCCCCGATGCTAGGGAGCCCCAAGACACCTTGCCGCCCGATAGCACCGTAAGTGTACTCTTAGGGTCTTATTCCCTTTAAAGCTTTCAGATTTTCTCGCTTTTTGCTATTTTCTCGAGATTTTCGAGATTTTTCTCTTCTTTTTTTTTTTCTCGTGTTCCAGCTCGCACTTACGATAGGCCGGTCGTGCAATAGGGGCTGGAAGGACATGTGCCTGCCTCTTCGAGGAAGCCGGCTCGCGCTTCGAAGGCGGCAGCTGGATGCACAGGAGCTCGGGCGCAAGAGACGGCACGTCGGGGGCACTGCCTACCTCATCGGCCTCGGAGTACTCTTCCAAAGTGCTATGCCTCGGGCGGGGACCCAACGCCGACATTCTCGGAGCACTGGCTGAGTATGGGCACGATAATGTCCATCTATCTGATGTGAGCGACCAGGAGGACTTGATGAGGGAGGCTAGCATTTATGAGCTGAGTAGCGATGAGGAGGAAGAAGAATCGGAGGCCTAGGAGGTCTCTAGAATAGACTTGGAACAAAAACAAACAATGAACAATTTTTATGCACACTTTGTTTATTTTTTGCTTTATTTGGGCGCCGATGGGGCGAAAACATTGTATTTATGTTTTAATTGCTTTTCTAATTCATGCTTTTTCAATTTGCATATTATCTGAGCCTTGGGGCGACTTTTTTGCTTGGAATTGGGGCTGAAAATGGGCCAAAATGATTTATAATGGTGTATAAATGCTTGAATGGCTTCTGGATATGTTTTTGTACAGGTTTTGGTTGAAAAAGTGGGGTGAAAACTCCCTTGGGCAGCAACTTTGGTTGCTGCAGAATTTTTTTCTGCAGAGGGCTAATGTAGCCGTGCGGCATGGCCTTGAGGGCAAATGAAGCCGTGCGGCTTACGCCTGTCTCGAACCGGTTATTTTCTGAATAAAAGCAAGGCTTGGCCATTTCATTTCATTTTCACTCTAGACTTGTCCCAATTGTTCCCAGAGCATATTTTGGACCTAAAAGCACCATCTTTGATCATTTTGCGATGGAGAATCCCGTTAGATTGCAAAGGGGGAGACGAGACCATTTTCTATCCGGTCTTCAATCTTGGGCGAGATATAACTTTCAAAATCACAAGGGGCTGCTTGATTCTTCCTTCAAGATCAAGTCTTTATGGCATTTGAGGGATCTCCCGCCCGATTGGGATCTGTTGAGAGCCGCAAAGAAAGTTCCTCGGGATGTCCGGAGACATGTTTATGCTTCTCTTACAACGAAATTGTCCCAACGCACGAAGACTTCAGAGCCTTGATTGGGGTCCCGAGATTGAGGCTATATCTATTCCGCTGATCGGAGACGTGCCGGTGACGGTAAAGCTTGCGTCTTTCTCGTGCATTCCTTTGGGAGAGGCCGAGAGGATGATGGTAGCCCTGATAGGATTGACCTTTCGATATCCCGGCAGGTTTGGGTCTCCAGATATGGCTACGACCACGGTGGCTATGGATGCTTTCATTCTCTCGCATATTCTCTATTTTGTTCACCGCCGAGTCCGTGGGGATCTGTCATAGTGGTCTCTTGGACATGGTCGAGACCTGTGGCTGGGAAGGATATTGTCCCGTTGGTTTTGGGAGAGACATTTCATGGGATCGACAGGATGGCTCGGGAGACCGCTTTCATGAGGTCCGGGAGTCCGGCTATGTTGACTTTGTGGCCGCAGGAGAGGCTCGGGGCTTTGCACGGGGCTTTGCCGACTCGGTGCCCTTGGGTGATTTCTCGGAGAGGTGCACCTAGGCAACAGGAACAGTGGTAGCCGGGAGTCGATGATGGCTAGGCTATCCACTTCGGACATCCGTTGGTGGATACCACATTGGAGGCTGCGCATCAGGAGGATATTTCAGGAGTCTTATGCCGTGAGGGTTCCGTGATTCTCGCCGGTCATCCTTCTACATACCCCGCTTGGTATCCAGCAGCTTGGGGCTTTACAGAGCCACTGAGTGATTGGGAGGACATCCGGACCATGGAGGTGGTGTCATTGGACATGAGAGATCCAAATGCCTTCTCTTTCTTCTCGAGGGCTTGGACACATACCGCTTTCCCACCTGTGGCTATCTTCAGAGCAGTGAAGAGTACCATCTTGACCACCGTCTACTCGACCGGTACGAGAGGGAGACGGGAGCGACTGTGTTATCTTGGGAGGATAGACGTCGAGCTTTATTGGGAGCCGACCGTGACTCGAGTAGGACTCGAGGGAGACCGAGGCTAAGGCGAGTTGCCATAACCAATCGTGTGACTTGGTCGTGGATATGGAGGCTCGGTACAAGAGGTTGTCCGAGGTCGCTCCTTCGACCGAGGCTCGAGGGAGGAGGTGCGGACTCGTGCGCGTATAGAGAGAGCGCTCATTGACACGGGGTTGGTAGAGGCTCCATGTGAGGATACCGCAGGTCGGGATGAGGGATACCGACATTATTGAGAAGAAAAGGAAGAAGACTCGACGAGGCCGAGGAAAAGGGAAGAAGACTCAAGAAGACTCGCGAATGACGATCGACAAGTCTTTTCTCAAGATCCTCTTATTGCCATTTGCAAACACATTAGTTTATTTAGGCATTTTGTTGTATTTTAGATCTTTTTAGCAGGTTAGCAGAGTTAAGAGGTAGACCGTGCTTGAACTCATCAAGAAGTTTTTAACTTGTAATGAACAAGAAATATTATTTTAAAAAATTAATCAAGACACATTTCATGGAAATTCAAATGTCTTTATTGATTGGGACCCGTTTTATGAAAACTGAAATACCCTTTACTATTTTTATTTATTTTTTTTTTTTTAGGACGCACTTCATGGAAGCTTGATTGTCCTCTTTTTTTTTTTTGTTTAGGACACATTTCATGGAAACTTAATCGTCCTTTTTATTGTTTAGACCGAACCATATATGGCTGCCTACGTTCCCCTTTTACAAGAAAGGCTAAGGGGCTCAGGTCTTCGTAGTTCATTCTGGTGAACTAAAAATTTTATGTGCACTGTCTTTTGCCTAGACCGCCCTTTTTGGGGTTTTCACTTAGTCGGGCATTACTCTTTTTGCACTAAGATTTTTTTTTTTTCTTTTTTTTTTTTTTTTTTTTTTTATATGTGCACTCGTCTTTTGCCTAGACCGCCCTTTTTGGGGTCTTCACTTAGCCGGGCATTACTCTTTTTGCACTTTTTTTTTTTTTTTTTTTTTTTTTTTTTTTTTATTTTTTTTTATCGACATAGTATCTTCGGAGTTTATCACCGTTGACCGGGTGAACAAAGGGATTGCCATCCAAGTCTCGCAAGCTTCATTGCTCCTCCCGACAGCATTTTCTCGCACCACATAAGGGCCGATCCAGACGGGTTCCCATTTTCCTGTGGGGTTGTCTCTGGTAGGGGCTTTACTTTCAGCACCAAGTCGCCCTCTTTGATGTCTCTGGCCTTGACCTTTTATCAAACGCTCCGGCCATTCGCCTCCGGTAGGCTCGGGTGTGTTCCATGGCTTTTAGCCTTCTCTCGTCAAGGTGGCTAATTCATCATGCCGGCCGCGCAACCATTCCACTTCATTGACACTGTTTTCCAGAGGACCCTTAATGACGGGATTTCCAACTCCACCGGTAACACCGCTTCCATCCCGTAAGTTAGGGCAAAAGGAGTTTCTCCCGTGGCCGTTCGACAGACGTTCTGTAGCCCCGCAGAGTGCTAGGTGCAGCTTTTCGGGCCAATCACGACCACGGGTGGCCATCTTCCTGATGATTCGCTCGAGTGTCTTATTAGCAGCCTTCCACGGCTCCATTGGTTTGAGGTCCGTACGGGGACGACTTGTGGCGAGTAACTCGAATTCTCGATGCTAGCCTATCGCAGCCTCCTTCGAAGTGTGACCCATTATCGAAATGATCTCGCTGGGCACCCCATATCTCGCACATTATGTTTTCTTTGATGAACCGGGCCACTTTTCTTGGAAGTGAGGACCTTGTAGGACTTGGCCTCTACCCACTTGGTGAAGTAGTCAATGGCCACCAACACGAACTCGTGCCCATTGCTTCCTCGCCGGGATATTTTCCCTATCACGTCAATGCCCCAAGTTGCAAACGGCCAAGGAGTCGTCATGCAAGACATGTGTCATGAGGTGGGAGATGGTTGAGGTTGGCAAACCGCCGGCATTTGTCGCAGTTCGGACGTGCCGAACGCAGCCTGTTTCCATGGAGATCCAAGAGTAACCCATTCTCGAGGATTACTTGCATCGTGGCTCGGCATTCATGTGAGGACCGCAGGGACCATTGTGGACTTCGGCCATCAACTCTCCGGCTCTTTCTTGAGTGACACATAAGAGGAGTGGTCCTTGATACCGCTTCTTGTATAGGTTGCCTCCTAGAATGACGTACCGAGAAGCCAACCTTTTCGTGGCTTGCAAGCTTTTGGCTCGACTCCTTCTTTTGGTCTACCTTCTTCGTCTCTCGAAAGCCGACTCTCCGTCTTTGAGGAATTGGTAACTGATTGTACCAAGGTTCCTTTATAGGCTCGGGTCCCAGGTCCACTTCACAAATGTAAAGTCGGGGCTTCTCTTCTACCCACTCAAGGGCTTTATGGCTTTTCCCTGTGGGATCTCTACCAATGAGGCTAGAGTAGCTAGGGCATCTCGCGACCGTTTCTTTTCCTCGGCAAGTAGTGGAAAGTCACTTCTGAACCGTCCACCAACTCCTCCATACGGGCATGATACCGTTGCAGATTAGGGTCTGCGCCTTCCACTTGTTGGAGACTTGGTTGATGATCGTGGCCGAGTCTCCGTAAACTTCGAGCTCCTTGACATTTCTTTCTAAGGCGGCCTCCAAACCAAAGAATGCAGGCTTCATACTCGGCGACATTGTTCGTGGCAGAAAGTTCAACTTGAGGGCTATGGGGGTATGCTCATCTTTCGGATCGACCAATAGCATTCCTACACCATTTCCTCTTTTGTTAGCGGCTCCGTCAAAGAACAATTGCCATCTATTTTCGTGCTCAACCGCAAAGATCCCTTCATCTCGGAAATTGGGGTTCGTGCCCTCTCGTCTTCATTATCGGGAAATTCGCTAGGTGATCCGACAATGCTTGACCCTTGATGGCCTTTCTCGGTCACATAGTTGATGTCGTATTCTCGCCAAGAAGAAGGACCACTTCGCTAGACGCATCGATAGGGAAGGCTTGTCAAAGATGTACTTGATGGGGTCCATTTTCGAGACCAAGTTCACAGGGTGGGCTTCGCATATAATGCTTCAACTTGCCGACTACCTGCACTCGCCTCCCGCACGTGTCTTTTCACACGCCGAGTAATTGAGCTCACTCCCTTGTAGCTTCCGCCGACAAAGTAAATGGCATTCTCTACCCGAGAGTCTTTCTTCTCTTGAGCAAGCATAGCCCCAACCGCCGTGTTCATGGATGCTAGATAGAGCGTAAGAGGCTTCGTCTATGCTGGGGGGCATAGTACCGGGGATGCACTAAGTATGCCTTGATCCGGTCAAAGGCGTCTTGGCATTCTTCGGTCCATTCTGTGTCCACATTCTTCTTCATGAGCTTGAAGATGGGCTCGCACATAGTGGTCAACCGATTGACAAAACGGCCGATGTACCGCAATTTTCCCATGAAGCTTTTGACTTCGTCCGGGTTCGAGGTGGCCTCATATCCATGATAGCTTTGATCTTTCGGGGTCAACTTCTATACCTCGCTCCGTGACCATGTACCCGAGCACTTTTCCCCTTGTCACTCCGAAGGTGCATTTGGCGGTGGTTTAATCTCATGGAATGTTGTCTCAACCTCTCAAAGAATTTTCGTAGGTCAACAAAGTGTCGCCCACCTTCTCCTTTGGAGTGAATTATCATGTCATCTACGTAGACCTCAATCTCCTTGTGGATCATGTCATGAAAAAGTGCGGTCGCCGCCCTTTCGTAAGTAGCCCCGCATTCTTGAGCCCGAATGGCATTACCGTATAACAAGAGGTTCCCCACGGTGTGGTGAAGGCCGTCTTTTCTTGATCTTCCTCGGCCATTTTGATCCGGGTTGTAGCCTCGCAAAACCATCAACGAAGGATTTGACTTCGTAGTTGGCAGTGGAGTCCACCAGGATGTCTATGTTTGGCAGAGGGTAGTCGTCTTTGGGCCGGCCTTGTTCGTATCTCTAAATCCACACAGAAATAAGACCTTCCCATCGCCTTGGTTACGGGCCACGATGTTGGACAACCATGCCGGGTATTCAATAACTCGATGAATCCTACCCGCAGTAGCTTCTCAATTTCTTCTTTGACCCGTAGAGACCATTCCGGCTTGATCTTTCTCGCTTTTGCTTTACCGGCTTGGCATCCGGTGCTAGAGGGATTCTCGTGCTCTACTATCGAACCTGTCTAGCCCCGCATATCTTTGTATGACCACGCAAACACGTCGACGTATTCTCCGAGCAGCTCAATCAATCCGTCCCTTTCAACCCCGGAAGAAGCTTCCAATCTCGTGTCTCTTTAGGTTCCTCAATAGTACCCAAGTTCACACTTATCAAAACCTCCTCGGCAGCTTGGGCCCGGTTTTCCTCTTTTTCGAAACCCGCTTAAAGATTTCTTTAATGTATTGTTCGTTTAGTGTGTTTGCATCTTGTTCAAATGATTCATTATTAACTCGTTGTTAAGTTTTGAGTTAATTTATCATTTGTTAAGTTGGCAATAAGAGGATAATCGTAAAGATTTGTCATTTCATTCAAGATAAGGGGAAAGATGACATCGATTACATTTTTCATAATCCTCAGCGTGAGGCCTTCGGATGACTTCCGAGGACCGGAATTCGAAGATTCCCGACTCAACCGAATAGACAACAGGTGTTTGACACGACCGGGTTGAGGAGGACGGGGTACCAATCCAAACTCCGTGATCATTTGCCGTCGATCGGCTATCGGCCCCGAGAATGTCTCCCAATTCTTCAATGGCATTTCTGTCTTAGTCACCAAAGTGCGAGGATCAAAATGACTTTCACCATCGTCTCCAATAACGGCAACTATCTCATCATCTCGAATCGAAGTCGATCAAGTCCGGGATTTGTGCTTCTTCGTCAAACAACTCTTGCAAACCCCATCGATCGTCTTCACCGCCGGCGCCTTCTATCTGGCTGATCTTTGGAAGAGCTAACTCAAAGGCGGAGAAGTCCATTGTCCCTGATGCCGACCTTTGACACCGGCCGGATTTCCTTTGAAGACGTACTCATTCTCGAATCGGTAGTGGTAGCCCTGTGGATATCTCGGCAAATCAAGGAACATTCTTCGAACGGGATTGGCCGGCTTTCCCTAACTTTCTCAAGGTTCTCTAGAAGGGTTTTCTCGCAAGGAGATCCGGCGATCACTTTCATCATATTGTGTCCCTCCTTTTATAAAGTAATGGGTCGAGACAGATCGTAAGGATGGAGCCGGATCCCTTCACCTTTCGTGCCTTTAGCTTTTCCGGCATCCCGAGAGTTCGGTTTGTACCCCAAGCCATATCTCGGTAGTCTCGCTCCTTCACATCAATGATGGTGTTACGACCTTGAAGTCTTCTACCCAATCCAAGTCCCTAAGATAGCTCATTTTTCGCATCATTCTCATGGCAGGAGAGGGATTTTATCTAAGTAGTGGTGAGGTCAGCCGCAACACACTTGTGCCTTGGAAGAAGCTACTGAGAATCCGGTCAATGCTAACCCTTCATCATCATGCTTGATTTCCAATATCGGGATGTCCCCTTGCCGGTTCCTTCTATCGTGACACCGTCCCCATAAATGGTGGTGATAGTTCCATCACTCGACCGAAATTTGACGCACCGATGTAAAGTAGAGGCTACCCCGTTTATCCGGTGGATCCAAGGCCGTCCCAAAGAAGGCAAGAAATGAAATTGGAATGTCAATAACTTGAAAATCAACATCCATGACCTTTTTCCGAACCACATCTTGAGAGTGGCGATCCCCAAAACCGATCGTGCAAAGTGGAGTCATAGGCCTTAATAGTCTCGACTAGAAGGCTTTAAGTCCGTTGGCTTCGCATCCAATAAATCCATCATCTTAGCCGGCAAGACATTCACTGCACTTCGTCAACTAGTACTCGTGGCAATCGACGCTCTTCTAACCGGACTGTGATGTAAAGAGGTTCGTTGTGACTAGCCCCATACTTTGGCAGTCCAATTCAGTGAAGGTAATGATGTTTCCATAGTGGATATTTCCAATCATTTGGACGACCTCATCGTGGGTGACATCTATGGGCACCATGGTCTTGGCCAAACTTTCTTCTAGTTTCAACTTATGAGGGTATGAAGAGGTTAACAGGACCATAAGGAGATATTGGCTTGGGTACACTTCAACCGAGTTAGGACTCGGATCCTCCTTATCGTAGTCGCTTTTCTCGCTTCTAGCTTATAAGGTCTTTTATCTCGTCTTTGGTTCCGAGACGGCATTCCTTTTGTCACCCTTAGCCGCTCAATACTCATCTCGTCTGCACCGAGTCATCACATAGACATTGGATTTTCCTTGGTCATCATTCCTACCGGAGGATTCTCAATTCTTTCAAAGTCGAGGCGGATTCTTACCGGCGTATGGCCAATTCTCGCCGATTGATCTCGATTGACGGCGCTGCCGGAAGCATAGGCGGCTTCCCGAATCCGGTCCTGTGTTACCGGCTTTTTGACCTTTTCACATTCTCCGTTTAAAGCTTTCACAGCCTCATTTAAACTTTTCAAAGTCAAGATGCAACAAGAATTATCACTTCCGGAGTTTGGAGATTGGCAAATGGCTTTCTCATCCGATCCTAGCAACTTCTTTAACAGAGTAGGATCACATTCCTCATCACCTGTCAAGCATGTCTTTTCTTTCCCCGGGGGTCAACCTTTTGACGGCATTTTGGACATTGGCTAAACACTTTCGAAATGGGAAATTCCATCATCAATAAGGATTTCGCGGGGTCAAACCTCATGGCGGGTTCCTTTTCCTTACCGTCGAGATATTTTCCGGGCTTTCGGCTTCGGGCTAACCACTCCTCTATTGTCCCTTCCGCACTTCGACCGTGTCTTCATCGTTGTCACTACGTAGCTCTCGTGGGAACTTTCGTCTTGGCTCTTATGACCAATGAGGGCAAAAGCAGTGTCGGGATACTTGACGCCATATGAGGGGTATCTCGACTCTTCCTCGGGCTTAGGGATTACCAGAAGACATCATTATCATCGTAGGACATAAAGGGACTCGGGGTCGCTCCTCTAAACTCGTGACTCTTTCCAAGGCATCCATACATTCTTCTTCGTACCAAGTTTCGTGGAGTGACTACTAACACCGTGATAGAGTCTACCCTTCCCGATGAGAGTTTGGCTTCGGCGACACTTACATGTTCTAGATCGGTGGGAGGAGCCCACTTCCCTCTTTTGGCTAAAGCTTCGATCAAGTCTCTCCATTCACCTACCAAGTCCTCAGACGGAGTATTGAACTCTAGGATATAGGACTCATACACTACCTCATTCTTCTCCGAGCCTTTGCATAGGCCGCACACACTTTGAAGTGATTTCATCCCCTCGTTCCAGTCTCGTGGCTTTCGCCTCATCTTGCCCTTCGGGTTTCACTTCCGTAGGCTCCAAGTCCATTCCTTCTACCGAACCGTCATCATCACCGTAAATCCACCCATTCCTATTCTCATTCCCGACCGACTCTTCGCCGTAGCTATCTCGAGAGGTAGGCAAATTCACTGTGCGTTGACAAAATTGGAAAGGTCAAACCGGCACCGGGATTCCAAGGTAGGGAAATTTGGCTCTGCCGAAAGGAGGAAAAGGGTCCCATGGAGGGATTTAGAGGAAGCGAGGGTGTCGGGACCCTAACAAATTGGGGTATTAGATAAGACCGAGAAAGGACACTTTTTGGTAATGGGTTATATGAAGATGGGGAGGGTATTGGTTATAGGCTAGCTCTTCTTCCCCGGTCATCTCGGTTACCCAAACCAAAGATCAAGTTTCGTCAAATCGGTCATTCTCGACTCTCCGAACCGATGAAACCGAGGATTCTCGCGAACCTGTCTCGAGGATTCTCGCGCTAACAAGTCGCCGACCCGGTGTTCTCACCCACTTCTTTCTCGCCGCGGGAAAGGGATAGGAAAGGTTTAGACTCGGGTAGGTGTTTAGGTCAAGGCTCGTGCAATATGCAAATTAGAATCTTCAAGTTTACTTAAAATGTTGTCTTTTATTAATATCTATTTGGTTGGAAAAGGGGTTCTCGCCCTTCTTTTTCACAACTACTCTAGATCCCGGATCGCCGGGTTCCGTCACTACGTCTATAAGCCCCTCGTATTCCACCCGTATTTCGACCTCCTGTGGTGGACACCCGGCGAGGGTCCTATAGGGCACGCGGATCCCACCGACCGAGAGTAAAGAACGCTCCTATCGGGTCTAGCGGGTCATAGGACCTTTCAACGCACGAGCGATGCGGATTATAGTCAAGGCAATACCGTGAAAGTCTCGTCTCTCTCGCCTCGACGGATCTTTGACAGAGTTTCGCTTGAGCGAATGACGGTTTTTGACTTTCGGTAATGTCCGAGAATATAATAGGCATGGGTCGGGCGGCAAAAGCCGGATGACACAAAGGTCACATTGAACTTCGTTGCATACGCAAAGGCGCGAGCCTAATCGAAGTCAATGCCGGGTCAAGATCTTGCCAATTTTTCCTTGTCGGAATTTTGGCAGTAGCTTCGCTTGAGCGAAAGATCTTTTATTTTGGCAAAGACTTGGTCTTGACTTTTACGCATTCCGTGCGGGTCAAGGTCAATAGTCAATGCCTGAGTCAAGATCCCACCGATTTTTCCTTGTCGGAATTTTGGCGGAATTTCGCTTGAGCGAAAATCTTGGTTTCCGTTATGAGCTAAGGCTTGACCTTTACGTGGGTATGCAATCGGGCTTATATGACACGGACTAGACCAAAAACCAACCAAAAGTCACGGATTTTTGAAACGTGTGACACGGACCGTGCATTGGTCGACACCGGCCGCCATGGGAGGTTGGGATGATTCCGTGCGCGCCCGGAGCATCGTAAGGCCGTCCGTGATCGCACTGAACCACCCTCGGCTCAAGGACGTGCGTGCAAAAGTGTACAGTGATATATCGGGTGCGCGTAGTGTGCGGTCTCCTAAAAATGTTCCTTTTGAGTTAAAACAGAGATTTTCATAAATGTGTTTTAAAGGAATGATTTTCGGGACGGGGAAAATGCAACACATAAGCACGTAAATTTTCTCGGGAGCCCCGCCGCCATGGAGCCGAATAGCCCCAAGCCGCTAGGATCGCCAGATTAACCATGATTTTTCCCGGTGGAATTGCCACCGAGGTCGTATGGTCGAATCCAAGGAGGATTAGCCGTACGACCGCATGGATCAATTTTCCGTGTTCCACTCCTTTTGCTATTTTTCGGGTTGTTTCCCGTTTCAAAGTATGCACAGATTCCAAGATGCAAATGATGCAATGCATGGTAAAGAAAGCAAGCACGATTAATGAAATCGGCGATGGGAGTCTAACCCGCTCAAAGGGAAAAGCTTTTTGTATTTTTTCAAAATTTTTTTTTTTTTTTCGAAAAGGGATACCGGTACGTGGGATTGTTAAACCACCTTGTTATCCCAACTCCCACGGTTAGTGGAGCGATACAGAAGGGTAAGTGGTTTCCACCTATATACCAAGTATCGACTTTTTTTTGTTTTGAAAATAGAAGCTTTTCTCCTTTGGGATCTCCCAATGAGTCGCCAAACCGTGAATGTGTGCCCAAAATTTTTGTTTATTGGAATTCACGCGAGTTTGAAGACATCCGAGTTATTTGAAAAACGGAGTCGCCACGCCATTTTGATTACCTCAAAACTTTGAAAAAGGTTTTATGGGTTCGAGGTTAAGTTACCCTCGGGAAGAACGTTTGGCGTTCACCCAAAGTGCCTTGCCGGAGCAAGTCTCCCTAGATTTCATTAATCGTGTTTGCTTGCGTGCTTTCTTTGTGTGCATGTGTTTGAAAATAAAGGGGGAATGTCCCAAGTTATCTTCCTGACGTACAAACCATTTGTTGGTTGTCGCCGGATTCCTTGGAATTTATGTATTTGGGATTATGATCCCGTCCTCATCTTATGACTTATGATCATCGCATTTTTAAGCCTCGGGACCCTTGGGACTTGCGAGATCGAGAGAATGACTCTCTTTTGGGTCAAAGATGAAGTTCTTTAGGAAGGGATGTCCTTAGCCCATCAATCCTACGCTTTAAGACGGTCGAGCTCGTATAGAGGCTTCATACTCATTCTTAAGCGATAATCGGAGATATAAGGTTCAAGGTTATCATTTTCCTAAAGAAATCATGAACCTTTAATGGAAGGAACGATGCAAAGATGAGAACTTTTACACCGGTCCGTTCCAAGGTTGGGGAAAGGGGAAATGCATGATAAAAAAAATGACTCTTTAATGAAAAGATGACATTTTTAGGTTGCAAATGATGCTTTTTGATTTAAAGAAATGATCTTTATGCAAATGATGCATAAAGATTTGATTTTTATGCAAATGATGCATTGAAAAAGGGGTTTTGATGCAAAGGATGCGTTTTTATTGAAAAAAGATTTGATCTTTATATGCAAATGATGCATAAAGATGACATTTTTATTGGAAAATAGGGATTTTAGGTGCAAAGGATGCACCTTTATGAAAAAGACTACATTTTTATGACAAATGAGGTCTTAATGCATGCAAAGGGGAAAGGGGTGATAAAGATATGATCTTTATGAATAAATGCCAAGTCCCAAGCAAGATATATGAATGCAATGAGCAAGTATATCAATTAAAATGCAAGGTTAGGGCGTGCGAGGTTACCAATCGTTTCCTTCGCTTCTTCGGACGGAGCTAGGAGGAGAGGTTCTTCTTGGGTCTTCAAGGAGGAGGGAGATGGCTTCTTGAGCTTCTTCTTCGCCTTCTTGAGCCTTCAAGGGTTTTTCTTCACGTCCGGATCAAGCTATGGAGTGTATGTGTGTGATTGTTGGTGTTGTTGTTGTTGTTGAAATGGGTAGAGGAGGGATCTATTTATAGGCCCCGGATAAGGCTAATGAAGTCCGTGCGGCCGCAGCTCTTTGCAAATGAGGCCGTGCGGTCTTATCCATTTGTGACTCAAAGCATTCTAGAACCATGCAAGGTGGCATCATTCTAGAAGCTTCTCCCTAATTAAGAAAAACGTGTTTTCTTAATTAGGAAGGCTCCTTACAGCCCTAATTTAAATTTGGACTGTTCCAGGACATTTCCGGAACACTAGGAAGGTCCGGGGAATTACCAGGAAATTTACCGAAATTTCGGGAAAATTAACCGGAAGGCATGAGCCAGATTTGGGTACTTACAAGTATGCCAAGTGCTTTGGAGCGATTAAAATCATGGCTTATTGTGACTCCCAACTGGTAGTCAACCAGGTTAGAGGCGAGTACGAAGTACTTAGTTCCACTCTGATCAAATACTGCGACCTGGTGAAGGAGCTGATAAAGGATTTGGAATTCTGGGAGATTCAGAGGATTGGACGGGAAGACAACGAGCTAGCCGACCTCCTCTCGAAATTAGCCACTTCAGATGAGCCACATGAAGAGCCCATCTTTTTCCTCGAAAATCCAGCTTATGAAAGGATAAAAATTCAATGTGTAGAGGACGCTTCAAGAAATTGGGTTTATGAGAAGTGTTGGATCGAAGAAATGAAAGCGTACCTAGAAAGTGGCGAGCTGCCTGTGGACGAGAAGTAAGCTCGAGCTATCAAGAAGAAAGCTCCGAGGTACGTCATTCAAGGAGGCAATCTGTTCAGAAGATCCTACACTCGACCATTGCTAAAGTGCATCCACCCTTAAGAGGTCGCCCTATTGATACATGAAGTACACAGTGGGATTTGTGGTGGACACCCGGGGGCCAGGACTCTAGCCGAAAAGTTGATTACCTTGGGATACTACTGGCCACACATGAGAGCTGACACTCATAACTTTGTTCAGCAATGTGATCAATGCCAAAGGTTTGCCAACCTACCTCATGTGCCTACAACGGAGCAAACTCATATGATCGCTGCTTGGCCTTTCGATATGTGGGGCGTCGACTTGATTGGACCCTTCCCTCCCGCTCGGGAAAATTGCAAGTATGTGATCGTCGCCATAGATTATTTCACCAAGTGGGTTGAAGCAAAGCCACTAGCTCGCGTCACAGAGGAAAATGCCATTAACTTCATCCACGACTTCATCTGGTGCAGATTTGGTTTTCCTAGAGCTATAGTATCTGACAACGGCCTACAATTCTCCCAAACCTTTGAAACAGAGATGAATCGAGTAGGGATCAAGCATTGGAAATCTTCTGTTGCCTATCCCCAAGGAAACGGGCAAGCTGAAGCAGCAAACAAGCTCGTACTATCCTCACTCAAGACAGGCCTTGTAGGTCGACGCAATAACTGGTTGGACGAACTCCCCCTTGCTCTTTGGGCAGTTCGCACAACCACTCGGGGGCCTACTGGGGAAACCCCATTTGCTTTAACATATGGGTCAGAGGCCATGGCACCTGCTGAACTCAGATTCCCCACTGCTAGAGTAACATTCTTTGATCAAGAGCAGAACGACATCAACAGATTGATCGACTTGGATTTAGTCGACGAGAAGCGAGACACGGCTTACCTTCGAATGGTTAACTACAAGCAGCGGACTAAAAGTTACCACGACAAGAAGGTGAAAGCAAGATCATTCCAAGTGGGAGATTATGTGCTGAGGAAGATTGAAGCAACGGGGAGAAGGACCCAGCAGAACAAGCTATCTCCTAACTGGGAAGGTCCTTTCATATTTACTCGAGTTGTCAAAGAATGGACTTACATGATTGCTCATCCTGATGGTGAGGAGCTGAAGCACCCATGGCACGCGACTCACCTCATCAAGTACTACTTCTAAAGTTCTCATCTGTAGCTCAGTTCAAGGCTATTACAGTTCCTAAGATTGAAATTTGTAATAGTTCTAGCTTTACATTGATGTAAGCGGTTCCCTATTTCAATAAAAATTGCACCTTTGATCGACTCAACATTGTGTTACATAAATTTCAACAAGCTCGACTCATAGTCAGCTTCGTTTCAACAAGCTAGATTCTTAATCAGCTTCGTTCATTTAAGCAAGTCCGACTCTTAGTCGACTTCGTTCTAACAAGCTCGACTCTTAGTCAGCTTCGTTTTAACAAGCTCGATTCTTAATCAGCTTCGTTCATTTAAATAAGTTCGACTCTTAGTCGACTTCGTTCTAACAAACTCGACTCTTAGTCAGTCTGTTCTAATTAGCTCGATTCTCAATCAGCTTAACACATTAAAATGAGCTCGACCCTTGGTCAGCTTTGATGACATGAACAGGATCGACTCTTAGTCAATCTTGTTTCCAAAAGCTATACAAGTCCGAAGTCGACTGAACCAACACATGACAGGTCGACCTCAGTCTTAGGGTGACTCATTTGCCCTACTATATCTAGCTCGACACTTACATCAAAAGCATACAACATGCAATAAAAGGAAGTCAGCTACGATTAAACATAAGTAAGTCTCCCAAAGTGGGCCAAGACTTATTCGATTAAAGTTACAAAAGTACTATGCCTCCCAAAAAATAGGGGCCAGGCATCTAAGTATTCATAAAACCAAAAAACAAGAAATGTTTGGGACTTGTTCATTACATAGCCATCAATTTCAAAGTTCAATCTGTGGGATCACCTTCAACTTGACCACTGGTAGCCGCTTGCTCATCTACAGTTTCCTCCTGCTGGGGGCCAATTGGTTTACCTAACTCATAAAACCCATGCCTTGGAGTATCACCATCAAAGTCCGGGGAACCAGGCTCCTCGAATTCAGCCAAGATAGTGTTGAAGTTAACCTTTTCAATAGCAGGGGGATCCCAAGGTGCTACCTCTGCTGCTTCATCATCTTTCTTTATGAGCTCCAGGTCATTATCGTTGAATGGCACCAAGGAGTGGCCTTGTCGGGCTGCTGTGTTATATTGATCCTCCGAGGCCCATTTGGCTAACTGCTCGACAGAGATGTTGACAGAGGGATCCACTATGATTCGCCAAGCCATATGTCTCAGGCCCACCTCGTAGAACCCCCTGGCTTCTTCAGTAATATATTGGTTGAGCTCGTCACTGTCTTTATAAGCCTTGACAGCATCCTCCTTTGCAGTCTTCACAGCAGCAGCTAGATCCACCCCCCACTGAGCTCGTGCAGTTTCTAGCTCTTCTTATTTTTTGGCTAATGTAACCGGCACTTCAGCGAGCTGTTGGGTGGCCAGGTCAAGATCAGCAGCCATTTTGTTCTTCTCCTCCTCCAGAGCGGCAAGCTCCTTGTTAGCTGTTCCCAAGCTCTTCCATGCCTCCTCCTTGAGCTTAATCTCGTTATCCTTGACAAGCTTCAGGGCCTCATATGAATTGTCTAGGTCAGAGTGGGACTCCTTCAAGTCTTTAAGCTCCTCCTGCAATTTGGCGTTGGCTTCTTTCAATTCCTTCACCTTGATGTTCTCTTCCTCCAGCTTTCTCATCTCTTCATTTTTTCTAGCCAACATGGACTTGGCTAGCTTTTCCTGCTCCTCAGCAGCCTTCCAATAAGTAGTAGCCAGGTCAATCATGGCAAGAGACTGAAAGGACGAATAGGAGGAAGGTGTTAAGTTTGGGAAACAGAATGGAAACCTGGAATAAGCGAGTAAAATAAAGGTAGCAACACAAGAGATTGCAAGAGTTGCCTCGGAAGAAGCTAACCCGACCCTAGCTCTGCAAGCTTCTGGAGTCAGAGGCTTCTTGGTAAATTCCATAATCAAGTCCTGGTCAGCCCCTTCTGACCACGACCTGTCCATACTCCAGCTCCGGGTACTCCCTGGCCAAGCAGTTGATCCTGGTCAAAGGAACCACATCACTTAGCTCGTCAACACGAGACTGGATCAGCTCGGCATAAGAAACCTGGACGGGAGAAGGCTGGGGACTCCTGACTTCAGTCTCCATTGGCTCATTAGCGTCTAATCAACTGTCGAGCTCACTTTGGTTTTCCCAATTTTGATTTTCTTACTAAGAGGGGCTGCATCATCATCCTCCTCCTCCTCGTCTAACTCGATCACAGGCGACTTGGCCTTGGAAGCTCTTTTAGCCTTGGCCTTGGCTTTGGCTTTGACCTGGCCACGAGTTCTAGTCTTGCTGACCCCTTCAGCTGGCTCCACAGCTTGATCAGATACGTCGACCTCATCAGCGTCGACCTCTTCCGTTCCTTGAGCAGCCTCTCCAGCTTGGTCCTCCTCCAGTTCCTCAAGGTCCTCCTCCAATGGAATAGAATTGACAGGGTCCACATCCACTGTCTTCAAAATCTCTTGACGAAGAACGCCCTCTCTCTCTCTCGATGCTCTTTGGCATTAGCTGCCCCGCAGCTCCTCTTGCTCTTTGTTGGTCCCAAAGGTGGCAACAAGGGTGAAAATACAGCTAGAGGGGGGGTGAATAGCTGTTTAAAATTTTTCGCCCTCTTTTAAAAACTAAACCTCTTGCTTACAAAATCCTCTTGCAGTTGATAATAGACTGCAAGTGATGGTGTAAAATGCACAGCGGAATAATAGAGTGTAAAGCGGTTTTGCAGAGGCGGTTTGTAAAATGCGGTTTTGATTTGCGGTTTTGGTAAGAGCAGTTTTACAAACACGTGTATTTTGACAATGTTAACTCCAAACACAATTTCACAATAATGGATAACTAAAATAAGATCAAACAGATATAGAGATATATAATTAGTAATCATAGGGAATATAAATGCAGAAATATAAGAACAAGTGATTTGGAGTGGTTCAATCGATAAACGATCTACGTCCACTACCAAGATGGTTAGTCTTGGATTTCTAAGAGAGATTTTATATTAAGTATTTGAGAGATTACAAAGTACAATAAAATCTTTTCTATGAAGAACAAATCCTAGACTATAACCAGTGTATCTCAAATGTATAATCTATGTGATTAAAACAAGTGAGGTGTGTGTGTGAGAACAAGATCAAGGCTCTTTAAATCTGAGAGATGTAGAGCTCAATGATTCTTGAATGTGTTAAGGCTTGATTTACGGGGGGAATATTTCTTGAAGTATGAAGATGAAGATTCAAAGGGTTGAACAATTTACGGGCGAGCTTCAGCTTCTATGAACACAGCACTTCTCAATTTTTCAAGCAATCTTCAAATGGTGAAGATTAGGGGTATTTATACCCAAGCATCAAGAAACTAGCCGTTGGATACAGCTGTTGTAAGGACAGTACTTGATGCAATCCTATTGGTCCACAACAACCACTTTTGTCCTTTGGTACAAAGCCGCAGATAAAGCCGATCGGGCTCCACCGCAAGCAATGAGGTTAGGACACCTGTCACCTTTTCAAGATCCTTGCAGATCTTCTCTGACATTGAATCTCGTGACAAGATTTGGTGGTTGACTTTTGATATTGCTGACGTGGATTCCAACGGATAAAAAGTGGTTCACTTCAAGTAGCCAATCATTGGATGCGGTTGGTGAGGAGCGGTTAGGACCATGCGGTTTGCTACACCAGGAGGTTGCATAGATGCGGTTGCACATGAACTGCACAGGTGCGGTTCAGGAGAGGTTACACTGCAGTTGGTTCAAGAGGCAGATTCAAAGGAGAAATACACATGCGGTTACATGTGCGGTTCATAGGGGCAGTTTTGAATACTGCTGGAACTGCAACCTCATATCCAATGAGTCTTGTGCCAGTCTTCAAGCCTAAATTTAACCTATTCTATAAAATGGACTTAGCTAAAAAATTGAAGTCTGAGCTTCATTACATAGGGTCCTAAAGTCCTTAAAATAGACAGGAGGTTATGGTATCAATCAAATCAAATACAAAATAGGAGGGTTAAAACATGCATACCCAACAATCTCCCCCTATTTGATTGATGCCATTACCTACTATAACTAAAGCAAACATTGTACTTGGTAAAAACATGTCCATAAGAATTAACATGGTAATTCATGTCCCAAGTCAATGCACACACTTAGCTTAAGCTATAGATTTCTATACTTTCTAAAAGATAAAAACTTACAATATGAAAAGTTATAGAAATGCATTCAGTGCACTTAAAAATTGTGAGTTTAAGTTCAAAGTGCGGTTTAAACTGAATGTTTAAACATCAATTCAAAATAGTGATTTTAAGTTAGAAAATATTTGAATGAAGTTATAAACCATAAGAGATTTCATTGTTCTACAAACAAGCACTTTGATATGAACAAGGTTTTGGAACCAATGATGCATTTTCCATTACTACCAATGCGGTTACACTTACAATGGTAGAGAAGCAAAATACAAAGGTTACAAAAAAAGAAAGTTGGACAAAAATACATGGAGTGCAGTCCAACAAATAAAAAAATTCAGCAAAAAGGATAAAAGGAATTACAAAAGAGAAGTCCTATTGCTGACGCGGTCGATGATGAGGCGGTTGATGATGATGACGCTGTTGCTCTCTTGGTTGATTCACTTCCTGGTTGGGCAACTGCGGTCCTGATGATGGTCTGAACTGAGCTTTCACCTCTGATATTTCTTCTTAAAGCTCTGAGGTCTTCAGCCTGTCTAGCAAGAGTGGTTTCAACAGATTTGAGAGCGGTTACAGATTCAGCAGCAGCAGTTCCAACGGCATCAACTGATCTGGAGTTGGCATCAACACTGTCCTTGATCTGAGTTGTAAATCCTTCAATGCAGGCCTTCAAGGAATTGTAGAATGTGAAGATCTCATCCTGAATGGCTACTGTTTGAGTAGATAGAGCATCTCTAAGTGGTTCCAGATCAACAGTCACATCCAGGTTGGACTTCAATTCCTTGATGGAGTTGTCTAGCTTGAGGTTGAAGCCTGCCTTGAGGTTCTCAAATCTGAAGGAGATATCATCATCAAAGGTTTTTACTTGCTCTTTGATACTGTCTCCCATTATGTTGAGGTCAACATTGATTCTGTCTTTTAGGGAGTCCAGTTCGCTAAAGATTTTCAGCTGCAAGTCATCCAGAGCGGTTTGGAAAGGAGCGGCTGAGGATGAGGCTTGTTGCGGTTGCGGTTGAGGATGGGAATCTTTAAGGGTTTTCATGAAGGATACCAGAGCAGCATTGGTTGAAGAAACAAACTCATCAGATAGCTTGGAAAGCATCTCTTGGAGTTGAGTCTTAGAAACCGCATCACCCATAGCTTTGAGCACTCCTCTTGCTAAATCTTCTTTAAACGCTTGAAAGCACTCAGTAGCCGCGGTTTTGACAGCTTCTGTGGAAACTCTCTCCCCCTTAATGGCATCAATCACTTGGGCTTTCATGATTGCCAGTTCAGTGGCTTGAGAGTCCACTTTGGAAAGAAGAGTGCGGTTGGAGGCTTCAAGAGATTGATTGGAGGCAGCCAGGGCAAGATTAGATTCTGTGAGCTTCAGCATATGCCCTTGGTTTACAACCAACTGTGATTGGATCAGTTGGAGGGTGGAAAGAATCTGAAGGTAGTCAGAAGGGGCGGCTGAAGAAGATGGAATTTGGGTAACTGAGGGAGGCGGTTGAGATTGAGTTGTAGGGGCGGTTTGAGGCAAAGGAGATAGTAGGGTTTGGAATACACGGGTGGCTGGGACAGTGAATTGAGAAGCTGTTGAGGGAGGTAGAGGAAGTGTTTGGGGTAAAGTGGAAGGTGCGGTTGTGATGGTAGGAATTGGTGCGGTTGAAATAGGTGCGGTTGGAGGAGGTAGAATGTTTGTGGTTGGAATTCCAGAAGTGATAGGGTTGGAATTTGAGGATGAACTGGTGGTTTGAACTTCAACAGAAGGGGATTTCTGTTGAGGAGGTGAAGTTTTTGGAATGGGAGTGGTTTGAGGAGGTGGGGTTGGAAGGCGGTCAGGAGTAGGGGATTTATGTTGGGGGGAATATTCAGGAGGTGGAGGAGTATTGACGCGGTTAGGGGATGGTGTTCTGTCGCGGTTAAGGTTTGAAATAGAGATGGCTGGAGTGTGATGTGAGTAAGGTGGTGATTAGGCGCGGTTTGAAGTAGGGGACTTGGAGCGGTTGGAATGTTGAGGTGAGGCAGTTGGGGTGTTGGATTGGTTAGAGGAAGAGTTTGATTTGGAAGTGGATTGGGATGAGGAATGTGAAGAGGATGAAGGGGATGAAGGTGGGGTAGGTTGTTTGGAAACACGGTGCAAAAAGCGTTTGGGGCCTTTGGTTGGTGTTCTTTTCTGGGCAATCTGCTTAACCCTCTTTGGTTTCTCCCCCTGAGCGGTTGCAGCTCTTTGTGGTTGAGGAGGAGAAAGCGGTTTTGGTGACAGAGTTTTAGCTGGTGAGGAATGATGGGAGCGGTTAGGAGATTGAGGTGGTGTTGGGATAAGAGTTTGGGTTTGGTGCGGTTGAGAAGGTGGCGGTTGGGGAATAGGATTCTTGGTTTTTCCTGAGGCAGCACCCTTCTCAGCTTGCTTCTTCTTTATCCTCTCAATCTCAGCTTCATAGTAAGCAGCTAACTCCTCATCAGTCATCTTAGCTAGCTCAGCCTGAGTTTCTTTTGCCTTCTTGGCCTTGGCAATTAATGGAGGAATAGTTGCATCCTCCTCTTCTTCTTCTTCTTCAACCACTTCATCCAGAAGTGTTATCTTTTCCTTCTCTTTCCTTGGCTTCTTCTGGCTGGGGCCTGCACCAGATGCACCACGCGGTTGGGTAGGTGCAGTTTTGGTTTTCTTCAGGAGCGGTTCTGCAGGGGCTTTTCTCTTCTTTGAAACTGCTTTTGCAGCTTTAGTCAGGCCCTTGACTGCGGTTTCAGGGGTCATCTCAACAAAAGGTTCTTTGGGTTGGAAGGTATCAGCATCATAGAGAGCTCTGTAGTCATCATTGCCAAAAGAGAATCTGAAGGAGTGTAAAGTCTTGAGGCCTAAGGATTCTTCAACTCCCCAATGATAGCAAATGTCAGGGGTAGTAGTCCTCATATCTTCCAAGTGTTGATAATTGCCAAAGATGGCGGTCAGCAATCTACCAAAGGGTCTCCACCTGGTATGCACATCTTTGGTCTTTAGCTGGTAGGCATCAATGCTGCTGGCCAGTTCTCTCATCAAGATCTTGGGCCAATGGAGCTTCATGCCAATGAAGATGGCACAGCAATACTGCCACTGATGAGAAGTAAAGTTGTTGTGGTTTCCTGTTTTCCCACATACAGACTTTCCAACTAAGTAGCACAAATGGCTCATCAGTTCTCCAAACTCTCTCCTTGCTATCTTCTTGTAGGAGCCAGACAAGGAATCTAGCCTTCCAGTGAGAGTGGAGAAAGTAGCATCTTGGATCTCCTGGGATACTTCAACTGGAGCATTAGATACGTGGAAGTCAATGGTGCCTTTGATATCCAGGTAGTCAATTGAAACTTTGAATCCTTCTACAATTCCCACTAAGTTGGGGATCTTGGTACCATCAGTTAGCTCAGTCTCTCCCTTCATTGCGGTCTGGTAGAATTGATCAATGAACAGAGGGATGGTATAGGTTTGCTGTTTGTTGAAGAGGGGAAGGATTCCTGAAGCTCGCATCTTCCTAATCATCTCCCTTCCAAGAGCATCAGTCTGTAACTCAGGTTCGTTTATCTCCCAACCTGGTAGGAAATACTTGGTATTCTACAAGGAAAACACACAAGTTAGAACATTTTAGGAAAATCACAGTTCTCAAGCGGTTGGTGCACATATGCGGTTGGCAATAGTGCGGTTTTGGAAATGAGAATTTCCAACCTCAAGGAAACTGTGAATACAAGTAGGAAACAAAAAAGAAAAACACAAAAGTATATTTACTTAGTACGTGGCATTGTAATCCAAGGTTATCCCACACTGCAAGCGGTGCTTAGAGAGGAAGGTTATGGTGTCCAGCCTATATACTTAGTAATATTTAAGTAATTTCTAAGCATGCGGTTCAAAAGAATATGCGGTTTTCATCATGCGGTTTCCAAGAGAGAATATGCGGTTAAGATGATGCGGTTTTGAAATTATAAATTAGCAACTGTAAGTGCGGTTTCAAAACGAATATCATGCGGTTCAAAAACATGCGGTTCAAACATGCAACACATAGTTAAAATTTTCAGAAATTTTCTAAGTATGAAAAAACAAGTTTTGAAAATTAGGTCAAACCAAAACATAAGAACTTTTCTGAAAATGGAGATGAACAGTCATATGAATGCATGAAGAACACGAAGAACATCAAGAACAGAGATTTGAAAAAATGTTAACCAAAATGAACAAATAACATGTCAAAATGATCACATTGAGCAGTAGATTAACAATATAACAATAAAAACATCTACTTTACTCAGAATCACCCAGAAAATGGAAAAATTAGAAAGTGGGTTTCGAAACTTAGAAAGTTTAAAATTCAAAATCAGTGCTCAAGATGTTGATTGATCATGAAACAAAGTACATAATCAAACATATAATCATAATCCGAACATAACCTAATAATTTTCATCAAAAATAATCAAGAAATGAAGCATAGATGAACAAAAATCAGTTCTTGGTGTTCGAACCTTCAAAAGTTCATCAATGGCAGATTTTGAGCAAGTTAAACAGGTATGTTTGCAGAAAAGTAAGAAGATTAGGGTTCAGAACACATACCATGTCAAAGATTGGTTGCTTGGGTGCCATTGACTGAAGAAAACTTAAAGCTTATATGAAGGTTTGAAGAATGTGTTTGGTGAAATTTTGACAAAAAGGTACACGGTGCAGAGAGAAGACAGTTGAAAAAGTTTAAAAATAAGAAATGATTTCTATTTATATATAGGAAAGGGTTTAGGGTTTGGCAGTTGAAAGGACACACTGGTTCACCAACTCAGTGAATCATTGCCAAACATGCACCCTTTCAGCTTCATCACATCAACCTATGACGGCTGACATGAAGGTCATTTAATGCTAATGTTCCCTTTGCATTGAATGCTCTCAAAATTTAAATTTTCGTGGGAAAACATTTGCAAATAAACCCTTAAAAAAAATATAAGGACTGAAAAATAAATAAAAGAATTTGAACAGCTTTTTTTTTTTTTTTTTTTTTAAATAACTGTAAGTAAAAGTAAAGATAGAAAATACTCCAAGTTGAACTGCGGTTGAGATCCAAGCGGTTGAACTGCAGCATGCGGTTTGAATGAAGCGGTTTGCTGCAGTGCGGTTGGACATACTTGCGGTTTGATGCACGCGGTTCAACAGTGGAATTGAAACTATACTTAACACACAAGTTAGTTAATAAAAAGTATGGAATTTATTTAAGTTCAAGCATACCCATTTCTCCTCTAAGGAATGAAAACCTCTTGGAGTCAAGAGCTTTGGTGAGGATATCAGCAATCTGGTTGTCTGTCCCCACATACTCTAAATGGATATTCCTCTTCTCCACATGGTCTTTGAGGAAATGATACTTGATATCTATATGCTTGGTCTTGGAATGCATGACAGGTTTGTTGGAGACTGAAATAGTTGAAGTGTTGTCACACATGATAGGGCAATTCCCTTCATGGATTCCATAGTCTACCAACTGCTGCTTCATCCAAAGGATTTGACAAGAATAACTACCAAGAAGAATATACTCGGCCTCTGTGGTTGACACCGAAACCGAAGCTTGCTTCTTGCCGCCCAAGCAACTAGTCTATTCCCGAGGAAATGACAAGTACCACTAGTGCTTTTACGTCAATAGTACAAGCCGCATAATTCGCATCCGAATAACCTACAAGATCGAAGTTCGAATCTTTGGAATACCAAAGTCCAAGGTTAGTGGTTCCGGATAAATAGCGGATTATACGCTTGACCGCAATAAGATGTGCTTCTCTAGGATCTACTTGATAGCGAGCACATACACGTACACTAAACATGATATCCGGCCTACTAGCAAGCTAAGTAAAGTAATGAGCCGATCATACCTCGATATAAAGTCTCGATCAACTTTCTTACCTTTGAGATCTTTATCTAGCTTATTGGTGGCCATAGGAGTATCATATGCTTTAGCATTTTCTAATCCAAACTTCTTTATCAACTCCTTGGTGTACTTGGCTTGGCTGATGAAGATACCTTCTTCGCATTGCTTGATTTGAAGCCCGAGGAAGAAAGTTAATTCTCCCATCATGCTCATTTCAAACTTGCTTTTCATTAGCTTTTCGAAACGCTTACAAAGCAACTCATTAGTAGAACCAAAAATAATATCATCGACATAAATTTGAACAAGTAAAGTATGCTCATTATATTTGGCAATAAAAAGAGTTGTATCAATTTTACCGCGTTTAAATCCTTTTTCTAGTAAAAATTTAGAAAGAGTTTCATACCATGCCCTTGGAGCTTGCTTAAGTTCATACAAAGCTTTCTGGAGTTTGTAGACATGATTGGGAAATTTGGAGTCTTCAAATCCAGGTGGTTGGGCAACATACACGGTCTCTTGCAGTTCACCGTTGAGGAATGCACTCTTTACGTCCATTTGATATAACTTGAAACGCTTGAAAGAGGCGTAGGCTAAGAAAATTCTGATGGCTTCCAATCTTGCAACTGGAGCAAAGGTCTCATCATAATCAATTCCTTCTTCTTGCCTATATCCTTGTGCAACCAACCTTGCTTTATTCCTAGTGATGCTTCCATTCTCGTCCATCTTATTCCTAAATACCCACTTAGTTCCTATCACTCCTTGATCCTGAGGTCTAGGCACCAAAGTCCAGACCTTGCATCTTTCAAACTGGTTGAGTTCTTCTTGCATAGCAACGACCCAACTGGAATCTTGGAGTGCTTCATCAATCTTCTTGGGTTCAACTTGAGATAAAAGTGAAGTATGCTCGTCATAGTTCGATCTCCTTGTTTGAACACCGGAAAACAGATCACCAATCACATTTGTGAGGGGGTGACTGCTGACTTCACGAACCTCTGGGGGTAAGTCTGGTTGGACTGAGGTTTGCTGAAGATCTTCAATTTGAACGTCGTTAGATCCTTCAGCGAAGTCATGGAATGTAAGTTGACGAAGAGGTTCTATAAGCTGGATAGGGGAATTCTCAACTTCTTCTTCCCTAGGAGTCGCATCTGGAGTAGGAACTTCAGGTGCGGTTTCAAAAGTGCGGTTTGAGGGAATTTCAGTTGAGGGTGCTGGATTTTGCGGTTGAGGTTCAGGTGCGGTTTAGGATGATTCACCTGGTTCATTATGCTCAACAGAATCATCAGCAACATTTGGAGCCAAATGTGGCTCAAGGAGAGAATGCTCATCAAAAGTAACATGGACAGACTCAACTATTTTTAAACTAGTTTTATTGAAAACACGAAAAGCTTTAGAATGTTTAGCATACCCAACAAAAATACCTTCGTCGGCCTTGGCTCCGAATTTACCTCTATTTTCTCTTCCGTTGTAGAGGACAAAACATTTGCAGCCAAAGATCTTGAAGAATGCAATGTTGGGGGTTCTTCCTCGCCAAAGCTCATAGGGAGTCTTGTTATAGGTTTTGTTGATGAGGGAGCGGTTACGAGTGAAGCATGCGGTATTGATTGCTTCAGCCCAAAAATACCGAGGTAGCTTCGCTTCAGATATCATTGTCTTTCCAGCCTCAATCAACGTCCTATTCTTCCTTTCCACAACCCCATTTTGTTGTGGAACACCAGCGGTTGAGAAATTGTGATCAATCCCATGGTCATCACAATACTGAGCAACACCGTTGTTCTTAAATTCTGTTCCATTATCTGATCGAACACTAATGATGTCATCTTCTTTTTGAGTTTGGAGCCGTCTAAAAAGTGCGATGAGAATCTCATAGCAGTCATCTTTGGAAATCATCATCTCAACCCACGTATATCTTGAGTAGTCATCCACCACCACTAAAGTATATCTATTTCCTCCAATGCTGGCAGTGGTTACGGGTCCAAACAAATCTATGTGAAGCAGTTGTAAGCATCTTGAAGTTGAAGGAGCGGTCTTGCTGGTGAAAGACGACGCAGACTGCTTACCAAGCTGGCATGCACTGCATTTCTCTGGATGGTGGTCAGCCACTTTAGGTAAACCACGAACGAGGTTTTCCCTACCAATCTTTGCAAGATACTTGAAGTTCAAGTGGCTCAACCTCTTGTGCCATAGCCAACTATTTTCGCTCACATTCTTAGCTACAAAACAGAGATTAGTAATACTACATGCAGAATTTAGATCAATAATGTAAATATTACTCTTACGAATCCCTGTGAGTAGGGTGACGCCGGAAATGCTATCTTTGATAAAACAGTTTGATGACGTAAAGTTGCAAAGCATTCCTTTATCGCAAAATTGAGAAATTGAAAGGAGGTTGTGCTTGAGTCCTTCAACAAGAGAAACCTTCTCAATTGTTAGGTTTCTTCTCCTTATAATACCATATCCAATGGTCTTGCCTTTGTTGTTGTCACCAAAGGTTACAGACGGACCACTTACTTCAACGACATCTTCAAGTAATGATCTATTTCCAGTCATATGTCTTGAGCAGCCACTGTCAAGATACCATTCATTTTCCTTGGAGTGACCAGCCATGAAGCAGAGGACCTGAAATGTAAACATTAAGAACGAGGTCCCCCTTTATTCCTTGGGTCCTGAAGTTAGCAACCCTTCACGACCCACACCTGTTTGACAGAAGGAGGTTTACTCTTCCTGGCATTGGATGTGAACCGCAAAAGGCATTCTGCAGCCTTGTGACCTAAACCATCACACACAGAACATTTATAATAGCTACAAGCATCATGAGGTTTTACTAACTCCTTACTCTTCTTAGGAGTTGCATGCAGTTTGGGACAAGGAAGCGGTTTGGGAGGAGCGGTTCCACCTAGGAATCCGGCTGAGATAAAGGGAACAGGCTTTAGTTTGACCACGTATTTCCTGGGAACGCTATTCCTGCTTTTGAAGGCAGGAGGAGCGGTCGAAGAAGACGCGCGGTCAGACCTGGAGTTGGCAGCACCACCTTTTCCACCAGGAGCGGTTGGAGCAGGTATGCGACCAATTCCATAAGCCATTTCCTCCGAAGCTACACTCTCAGAATCCTTTGGCTTCATCTGAGAGTTCTTCCCAAATTGCTTTCCTTTAGGGTAGACATAATTAATTTGTCGTCCTTTACCCTTTCCTTTAGCATGCTTCCCCTTGGGAATTTCTTTAGTTAGTTCTAAAATTTCCTCATCCTTTTCACTCGAGGATGCACACTTCTCCTCTTCCTCAGATCCAAAACCTAGGCCTTCCTTAATTCCAGGAGGAACTTGGGAGTCCATGATTTTATCTTTGGTGGATTGAGACTTGAGCCACGAATCAATAATCTTTTGGAGATCGTTGATTTGGGTTACCAAGTCATCATTCCGGAGTTGAAGTGCAGCAACCTTAGTTTCAAGGATGCGGTTTTGATCAGCAAGAGGAGTCATACTTTTGACTTGGTCCTTAAGATTAGAAATTTCAGACCTCATCACAGTTTTCTCCGTCTTGTACAGATTAAGTTCATCATGAGCTAAGCTTAAGGCTTTCTTAAGATTAGAGAATTGATGGATTACCATTTCAGCTTCCTTGAACATCCTTTCATGTTCCATGGGAGAAACCTCTTCCACCACCTTTTTCAAAATTTTCTTCTTTGGAATTGTTTTTGAAAGTGGAGCATTTGTAGGAGGAAAAATGGGACGTGAATACGAGCAATTTCCTATCTTAATGCTAGGAGTAAGTTTGATATCATCATCCAATTTAAAATTTGGAAGTTTTGTAGAAACCTCCTTTTCTTCCATATCTTGCAACTCGACTGACTCAGAATCTGATTCATCGGAAGCATCTGCAACTAAGCAGAGATTAACCTCTTCGGTTTCATCATCACTTCCATCATCAGAATCTGTTTCAATCCAAGTTGCTAATTCCTTGGAATTCTCTTCCTCCTCAGCAACCATTCCCTTGCGACGAGAAAATTTCGCAGGAGAGGTTTTCTTTTTCATGTATTCATATTTTGGCTGTGGACACTCAGATGCAAAGTGACCAGGTTTTCTACAATTGTAGCAAACTAGATCACTCTTTTTCTTTGTATCTCCAGCCTTAGAAAACGTTGCAGGAGGTTTGCCTTTTGAAAATGATTTATGAAAGGTTTTGAGGATTTTCTAATTTTTTGGAATCTTTTCACAAACATGGAAAAATCATCATCATCCATCTCGATGAGTGATGAGGTTGATATGGAAGGATCAGTGGTTTGATTGGATGTAGATGGTTTCTCCTCTTGTTCCACTACGGACATGGAAAGCGATTTGGTTTTTCCTTCAATCTCTTCAATATGATTTAATTTTAATTCATAGACTCTAAGATTGGCGTACAAGTTACTTAACGACCAAGTACCCAAAACTTTGGAGTCTTCTAAAGAGGTAGCCTTATTTACCCATTTAGAACCTAAAGCAGATAGGAAAGTCATATTGATTTCCTTATCGGTTAAGGTTTTGCCAAGAGATCTACAAGGATTAACTACCTCAACATATCGGTCGTAGGTTTGACGCAAGGTTTCGTTGGATTTTCTGTTGAAGTTGTTGTATGATCTTTCAACAGCATATAATTTGCTTTCCTTGCATTCGTCATCACCTTCGAGGTAGCTCTCAATGGCATCCCACATCTGCTTTGCGGTTTTGAGGTACATCACTTTCTGTAGAGTTGATACAGGGAGGGTTCCAGAAATGATGTGCCTAGCCTTCTTTGTCCAAGGCAACTAATCTCTTCTCTTCATCCGACCACTCTTCTTTTGGCTTTTTGACTTCGGAGTTTCAAAGACCGGTGGTTGCATCAGTGTTAGCCTTCATTGGAATTAGAGGGCCATTGATCACGCACTCCACCAGCATTTCATCTATAGTTTCCAAATGAATGAGCATTCGGCACTTCCAGATGTCAAAGTGGTCTTCGTCCAAAATTGGAATGTGTGAATAGTTAACAGTAGTCATTGTCTTTGTATTTGCCATATTAAATCGGCACACAAGCTGTTAAGCTTGAAAAACAGTGGTTTTAAAATGTGTTGGCTCTGATACCACTTGTTGGTCCCAAAGGTGGCAACAAGGGTGAAAATACAGCTAGAGGGGGGGGGTGAATAACTGTTTAAAATTTTTCGCCCTCTTTTAAAAACTAAACCTCTTGCTTACAAAATCCACTTGCAGTTGATAATAGACTGCAAGTGATGGTGTAAAATGCACAGCGGAATAATAGAGTGTAAAGCGGTTTTGCAGAGGCGGTTTGTAAAATGCGGTTTTGATTTGCGATTTTGGTAAGAGCAGTTTTACAAACACGTGTATTTTGACAATGTTAACTCCAAACACAATTTCACAATAATGGATAACTAAAATAAGATCAAACAGATATAGAGATATATAATTAGTAATCACAGGGAATATAAATGCAGAAATATAAGAACAAGTGATTTGGAGTGGTTCAATCGATAAACGATCTACGTCCACTACCAAGATGGTTAGTCTTGGATTTCTAAGAGAGATTTTATATTAAGTATTTGAGAGATTACAAAGTACAATAAAATCTTTTCTATGAAGAACAAATCCTAGACTATAACCAGTGTATCTCAAATGTATAATCTATGTGATTAAAACAAGTGAGGTGTGTGTGTGAGAACAAGATCAAGGCTCTTTAAATCTGAGAGATGTAGAGCTCAATGATTCTTGAATGTGTTAAGGCTTGATTTCTGGGCTGGGGAATATTTCTTGAAGTATGAAGATGAAGATTCAAAGGGTTGAACAATTTCTGGGCAGAGCTTCAGCTTCTATGAACACAGCACTTCTCAATTTTTCAAGCAATCTTCAAATGGTGAAGATTAGGGGTATTTATACCCAAGCATCAAGAAACTAGCCGTTGGATACAGCTGTTGTAAGGACGGTACTTTGATGCAATCCTATTGGTCCACAACAACCACTTTTGTCCTTTGAGTACTTTGCCAGATAAAGCCGATCGGGCTCAGTGCAAGCAATGAGGTTAGGACACCTGTCACCTTTTCAAGATCCTTGCAGATCTTCTCTGACATTGAATCTCGTGACAAGATTTGGTGGTTGACTTTTGATATTGCTGACGTGGATTCCAACGGATAAAAAGTGGTTCACTTCAAGTAGCCAATCATTGGATGCGGTTGGTGAGGAGCGGTTAGGACCATGCGGTTTGCTACACCAGGAGGTTGCATAGATGCGGTTGCACATGAACTGCACAGGTGCGGTTCAGGAGCGGTTACACTGCAATTGGTTCAAGAGGCAGATTCAAAGGAGAAATACACATGCGGTTACATGTGCGGTTCATAGGGGCGGTTTTGAATACTGCTGGAACTGCAACCTCATATCCAATGAGTCTTGTGCCAGTCTTCAAGCCTAAATTTAACCTATTCTATAAAATGGACTTAGCTAAAAAATTGAAGTCTGAGCTTCATTACATAGGGTCCTAAAGTCCTTAAAATAGACAGGAGGTTATGGTATCAATCAAATCAAATACAAAATAGGAGGGTTAAAACATGCATACCCAACACTCTTCCTAATGTCAACAACTCGGCCCATACTCGCTTCTTGCTCTGGAGTTAGAACTGCACCAAGGTTGAAGTAATAAAAAGGTTTAGATCGACATATGGAATTTTTACATACGAGCAAACAGTTCTATGTACGAATTAAATATGTACGACCTAATTATTCTACATACGAGCAGAATGTTCTATGTACGAATTAAATTTGCGAATAAACAATCAGCGAGTCAAGACATATGCTAGCTAATGAGTTCAACATATAAGCAGTTAGTCTGAGTATGAGCAAAACATGTATTTGTTAGCAACTACAGGAGGGGTTAAGGGACAATCGAGTTCTTACCCCCGAAGTGCTCTACCCGGTCCTTATAGTGATTGGCAGTTTTCTTACAATAATGACATTCCCTCTTGAATCTGAATCGAGCTCCCTCATGGGTAACCCAATCTGGGTATCTTTGGCATCTTACCACTGGAACCATGGGCACGACATCTCCTTCACCGACCATCAATCCAGCTCGGATAAAGTTATTCTTGTTGGTTCCCAGGGCATCCCAACTGATAGCCCCCTTTTTGGTAAACTCCACCAACTTCTTGCGCAAATCATTGTGCCAATATGGTGCCCAGTAGTTCTCCTCGCTCACACCAGTTGTATCGGCACTGGGCAAGGGAAATTCCCATCCTCTTCTACTTTCTACCAACAATACGTAGGAGTTCCATCCACTAGCCTTACCAGGGAGATTGGCAAACAATTTGGGAGACTTTGGCTTGGAGGGAGTACTTATCCCACTATCCTTATCAAACTTAATACTAAAGAACTCCTTGAACACCTTCATACAAGGCTCATACCCTAAGAATCTATAAACCATAATGAAGCAAACCAGTACCCTGCAGGTGTTGGCTCCTAGTTGAAGTGGCAGTGCATCTGTGCATTCTAAGAACTCATTTATGAAGGGGTCCAGTGGTAGCCTCAAACCAGCTTCAAATTGGCCATAGTAGAAGGCCACCCTGGTGGAATCCTCCTCATAGGTATCCCCAAACTGTTTGAAGAAATCACTTCTGCTATATAAGGTGACATCAAACTCCTTCTTATCAACTTCACAAAAGTCATGTATCATGCTCAAGCGAGACGGAAAGTTTTGCTTCCCCCTAAATGGCCTTGGAGGGACATAACCCCTTTCATTCTTGCCCGGCGCCACAGTAGTTTCAAAAGCATCCACAATACGCGGGCTTGAGGAAGTAGAGACATCATCTCCTCCTTGAGTTGCCATATCTGTACAAGAAGAGGGGGAATCAGTTCTACATGAAGTCTTAGGAGTCCTAGTAGACACACTAAGGGGCGACCTAGATTCCCCCGGAAATCCAATCCTATTTCTAATAAAGGAGGGTTTATTGGCATCCTGGACATAGAACACAGCTAAATGGTCGAGAAGCTCGTGAAAGAGATGAAAGGACACAACTCTTGAGTCGTTCGTTTCTAGGGCACCTAAGTCCTCTCCCACTGGTAAAGTTAGTTCGGTGAATCGCAAGCCCCAACGAGTCAAAATTAAAGAGCACTCCTCTACAGTTATCTCTCTCCACTCTCCATTCAAGTGTTTGTAAACTCTACGATTGACGCTACAGTAACCATACCCAGCTCTGGCCTCGCAACTAAAGGTCCTAGCCATGGCAAATCAAAGGAAATGCGAAAATTAAAGTCCTAATTCTGAAAGATAAGGGGAATACCTTTAGCAGTTGAAAGAGGAGCGGAACAATGGAAGACGAAAACACCAATTTATAGCAAGGATCAATTTCCCTTATCTTTACCGGAATCACGCACAGAGTTCAGGGACAGTAAAAGTTGTAAATGGAGAAGGATTCTTGAATTTATATCTTCCTGAATTGGAAAGGGCAAAGGGAAATTCAAAATTAATTTTCCTAATTAATGGCGGAAACAGTTTCCTAGGTGGACTCTCAAACGTCAAAACTGTAATCATTATGGCAAAAACGGCGCTCCTTCATCTCTGGCCGTGCGTCGCCGACGTCCAGGATTGTGCCACGTCACCTTGGGTCGACTAAGCCTCAGAACGAGTAGAGACCTTCGAGTAACAGCAATTGCCATCAAGAAATTTCCTTAACTTCCTAGTCGACAAAGTCAACTCGAAAGTTGGGGGCCACTGAACATACCAAAAGTATCTAGCTGGGTCTAACGAGTAAAAGCCCAATCCACAAGCAATCATTGCCACCATATTCTCTGTGGGCTAGGCCCAATCAATACATGGCCCAAGACACATCTCACGTATCAGTCGACTAAGTTCATTGTCCGACTTATCAAGTCCCGACCTAACTTAGCCCGACCTGAAGATCCGGGTTCTAATACGGGTACGATCCATGCTCTACCC
>JAFEMH010003906.1:0-90000 GCA_022495995.1 Adenophora triphylla var. japonica | reverse complement strand
CCGTCTCACCTCAACACACAATTGGGTTTAGCCCCATTTTAGGGTTTTGCAGATCAAACCCGACAGAGAAAGAAAGAGAAAAGGGACGACGCCATTAACAAGTATGAGCAGGAGCTTAGGAATTCCGGTGAAGCTTCTACACGAGGCCGCCGGACACATAGTTACGGTGGAGCTGAAGAGCGGTGAGCATTATAGAGGAAGCATGATTGAGTGTGAAGATAACTGGAACTGTCAACTCGAAAACATCACCTTCACCGCTAAGGTTTGTGCTTTACACAAACCATTTGAATTATTACATTTTTTTTGTTTCGTTATTGATTTTGTTAATACTACTTTTGTTAAACCCTCGATTGAGTTAATACCCTGAAAAAAAATTCGTCAATCGTTTGCCCTACCTTTGATGGAAATTGACGTTGGAATTTTGGGCTGTGTTCAAGGATGACTCCTTCACTTGATTTTAGGGTTTGCTATAAATGTTAAGAATGTTGCTTTGCCTGTATTTTTTTGAAATTTAAATTATTACATCATCTAGAGATTGGACTTTGGGATCGAATGAAATGGAAAAAATAGGGAATATTCCTTCGGATGGTGGGAGTAGTTTGTATTCTTCATCTTGAAATTGAGCACGTCGCAATACTACATCAGTTTTCTTACATATTTTATTGCCCAATGTACAATTTAACATTTGTCTGTTTTCAGGATTAAAATAATCAGTTGATTTTAGTTTTTGTGTGGTTTCTTGCTGTAAAATGCAAATGAGTAAATCGAATGAATGTTGTAACTGAAAGGTATGGTTGCATAAAATTCCCATATGTTGTTTTTGGCCATCTTATGTAGCTCAAACACTCTTCTTTCTTTGGATGTCTCTAGTAGTTTATTATGTGTTGTCTCGAGTTCTTTTTTCCTGTACTACTTGTATTTGAGCATTTTAGATTACCATACAACTGTGGAAACTACAGAAATGGAAAATTGGACTTCTCTTGAGTTCAACTTTTGTAATTTGAAAGCTCTAGTAAACTCATGAACATCACATTTACTGCTGAAGTAATTCTCTGTTCTAAATCCCAGTAGTTTTGTTTCTCAAAATATTTTCATTATAATTTGATTAAGTCATCAATTTGTTTGATTCTATCAATAGATATTGAATAGGCCTTCTGATTTTCTGGTTTGCCGTCCCTGCTCTATAAATCCTGGAACTTTCCATTAGATTTGGGGTTTGCTGTGGCTCCTTCATCTGGTGTACATCATTTGAGTTTCAGAGAACTATAAGGTCAAGGGAAAATTTCAAAAATTAAACGAATGTTTTATTTGTGTGATTTAAATTTCATTTGTTGTTATTGACCAATTGATCTGATCAAGATGATGTATATACACTAGTACCGTAGAAAGCCTAAAATGGAGAGGATTTCAGTGATGAGATTGCAGAGTTTTTGTTTGTTGGTTCCAATCAGCTGTACAAAGTTCTTATCACTGGCTCTGGTTATTGTGAACCACCCCATGCTGCAATCTCATTGGCAGTTCTTGGAGTGGAGTGTCCCCATGGCCTTGGTTTTGTGCATTCAGTTTCCTAGTAAGCATACATAAACTATTTACCTTGCTCATGATCTAGGCTGGAGGATGATTAGAGGTGGATATTAAGAGATCAACTAGCACCACACCCACAAGCGTGTCCATAAGCTGTCAATACTAAACTGTCAACATGTTCTATGTACATTGTTCAACTTGTGGTTAGTCAAGAGAGAAAGAGAGATGGTGGAAAGGAGGACAGACTCTCAAGCTGTGTATTAGAAAATGATGTTTTATGCTGATGGGCCATAAAGTTCGAACTTATTTAAATGAAAATGCTGTGGCATAGTTGTCTCTACCTATGATGCTCGGACTCACTGGTTTACCCCGTCGGACACTTGTCAATGACACTAAAATCGGAGTGTTCGACACGGGTACGGCGGGGTAAACCAAGGAGTCCGAGCATCAGAGGTCTTTACTGTGGTAGATTGAGGCTACCTTTTGGAATACTTTTCATGGCATCAATATATGAAACTAGAGGGAAATCTCTAAATACTCAAAAGTGAAAAATGAAAAGGAAGAAAAATACTTAAATATCTGACCAGTTAAGTATTACTCTCTGGTCGGCTACACGAGTCCATTTCGAACCAGAGAAAAAAATCCAACATGACAAAAAAATTCCTGATAGGGTGGTAATGCAATAGAAAAATGGTAACACTGTTCGGTTGTGTAGTTCCTTGTGGTGGTGAGATCAACTACATCAAATAAGACAATAATTGTGACATTGCGGGGAATTTGCCTAAGCTGTAAGCCTCCCACGTGAGGGTAATCGTTATGGTGATATGGTTCAAGATGGAGTTAAAGCTTAGAGCATTTAAGTTGAGAGAGAGATTACTTGATGAGGAGGGATGTGGCAATATATACTCCCTCTGTCCCATTTGAAGGTTCACCATTTGAGTTGGGTACAAGAATTAAGAAAAAAGATGATGTGTTGTGAGGGTAGATAGTTGGGTAGGAGAGAGAAAGTGGAGTAAGTGGGTAATTGTCGTGAGTATGATAAGTGAGTCCTATTTCCATTTTAGGAAAGGTGAACCTTTAAATGGGACAACCATTTGGGAAATAAGTAAACTTTCAAATGGAAGGAGGGACTATAGTTCAATAAAGTAAGGTGGCATCACCAAGTTAGTGGGACAAGTGTCACCTTTTGGCTGGTCCGCTTTGTTGGTAATTGAGATAGTGGAGTGAAAAGAAATGATTTGTCATTTACTTCTGTCTGAAGATAACTCCTTGCTTTGCAGAGCGATTAGCCTCATCGATAATGTTATAAAATGCAATGATAAGATACAGTAAGATGACAACTTGCTAAGATGACAACTTGCGAGGAAGTTTCCATTTGGGTGACATTTATGATGTCGCACGCCAGATAAGTTCATACTGACCTGTTGGTTCTTAAGGGCGACTTGCTTCTTGCGATTTGAGGGATATTATCACACTTATGCGACTTCCTTCAAATTGCTTATTGGTTCAATGTCTTCATTTGGGGCTATCTAGCTAAGGCAATATGGACCTCTTTTGTGGGCTTTAACCCAACGAGGTGAACCTCTCCATGGGCATCGACCCAACGAGGTATTTAGCCCATATTTATGGATTGGACCCAAGTTTTGGGCTTGGCATATAAGGTGGTTTGTGGTATCTAAATTTCATTGAATGTTTATTAGATAAGGTTGAACATCCTTGTTAGTCAGAAGGTTGGATCCTTTTCCGGGACACTTAGGTTGTATAAGTGTAGTATTTTCTAAAAAAGGAAAAACCCATACTAATTTTTCATTTTCAAAGGAAGTTACTATATTCGCCATTATGGAGAACTGTCTTTTCATGGTTTGCCCTTGCCATACTTGTTGCCGGCCTCGCCTTTTTTGTTGCCTTTGGGGTTTGTCGTCTCTACGCAACAAGGCAGGCGGATGGTAGCCTTTTTAGGGGAGGCGTCGCCTTTCTCGCCAAAGGCGAGAGGTGTGCAAGGCGTCGCCTTCGGGTAAAGGCGTGAAAGTTGGAAATACTTCTTAACTACGTCGTTTTTCCTTTATTTTTTTAGCGATTTTTATAATTGAGTTGTGCCCTAGCCCCTAGTCGACTAAGTCGATCGAGAAGAGAAAGAGGAAAGGTCGGCGAACGTTGGACGACAATCGCAATCAACTCCAGTCGCGAGGCTGGTTTTCTTCGATTCAGGTGAGATTTCTCTCTCTCTTCGATGACCGACGGCAACGACGACGACGACCTTTGCAGTTCAACAACCTACGAACCTGCTTTTTCTTCTTTTCTACTTTCTCTGTTTTGCACTTCTGTTCAACTTTAAACTCTTTCTTCTCTTTTTACGGTCTTCTTTGTTTGCAGTTGACTATTGACCTTTTCATGTTGTGAGACAATGAAATTATTCTCTCTTTAAGTTTCTTTGCAATACAACACGTTGGATTGTTGTTATTTAATTCTTTTTTCGTAGTTATTTTTTACAGTTTTAAATTACAAAAGTCAGAAAATATTATTAACATAAAAAAAATAGTTTGTTTAGATTGTTGTTATTTGGTATTTTAGTTCATATATATTGTGTGTTGGAATGTTGGATTGGTTTTATATGTGAACTTTTGACATTTATTTAATGTTTTATTCTTATTCATAACATTTTTTAAGCTTTGTTTATATGTCGCATGTATGTAGATATATATTTATAATTTTTTATTTTATTTTTTACTTGCTCGCCTTTTTGCCGCTCGCCTCGCCTTTCGCCTCTTCCAGGTACCTCTCACCCGCCTCTCACCTTTCGCCTCTTCCGTACCTCTCGCCCGCCTCTCGCCTTTCGCCTTTGACAAGTATGGCCCTCGCTTATATGGCTATATAGCATTAACTCGTTGCCTAATCAGAACACTAAGGGGCCGCTTGATAGCCGAATAAAGACTGGATAGGTAAACAATATCGGATAAGGTTATTTGGTATGATTTTAAAATTTTGGATTAATTAGAAGGCAAGGGGCTTATCCCCTTATTATTTATCCCATAGTAGGGGTTGGTATTATTTATACGGGGATCATTAGTACGGGAATAAATAATTATGCTTGTCTTGCTACCAAACGAGCTCTAAGGGTATTTATGTGTAGTACCTACTAAAAGTTTTTTTTTTCCTAATTTGCAATCTCTCCTCTTCTTCTCCGTTCCCCTCATCTTCTTTAACGATCCCATATGTCGATTGATGTTAGCCGACCTCAAATCATTTTGGGACTAGGGCTTTCTTCTTGTTGTTGTTGTACTACTAAAAGGGCTTAAAGTAAACTTCCTTAATCCCCATAATAAACTAAAAAAACTTGAATTTTGCGACAGAGGAACTGGAACTGAGATCTTACCAGATGAAGTGTGAATAAGTCTTCAATATTTGGAGAATAGTAATTAGGAACTCTTCGTATTCATACTTTCTCTGTTAGACTAATGTTGGTTCTCTGCTGCAGGATGGGAAGGTTGCACAACTTGAGCATGTTTTTATTCGAGGCAGTAAAGTGAGGTATGTAATAGCTCTGATTTTTTTTTTCGTTGCTCTATTTCAACCAGAATGCACTTTTAACTCATCTGGAATACTATCAGGTTTATGGTTATCCCAGACATGCTTAAGAATGCTCCCATGTTCAAGCGTCTAGAAGCTAGAATCAAGGTATCATTTCCCTCCCTCCGTCCCACTTTACCTTCTTTTCTTCACTTATTCTAATCTGTTTTGATTTTCTGTCTGAAGGGTAATAAAGGGTCATCCCTTGGAGTTGGCCGGGGTCGTGCTGTTGCAATGCGAGCTCGAGTAAGTCCTCCCCCTGCCCTTGTTCATTTTCGTCCTCCCTTTATCAGAATTCTTCTGGGAAGTTCACACACACACACACATATACGTATTTCACAATGGACTTGGTACATGAAAAGAAATTGATAGTAGGCTGTTTGTCTGTTGAAGGTGATTATAATTTGATAAAAAAAAATTGTCCACTGTATCTCCTCTATACAGAGCAACTGACTACTTGTTGTGCAGGCTCAGGCTACTGGCGGCCGTGGAGGCCCTCCTGGCAGGGGAGGCCCACCACCTGTCCGGAGATGATCTATATCTAAAACACTTGTTGCTTTTGCCTCTGAATCAAACATCTTATGCGGAACTGCTAGAGAGTAGTTAGTATGTCCATATTTCTAATCTTGTAATCGAATATGCGGGCGTAGAACAATCATTATAGCTTTCATCATGTGGACCCCCTAGATAGCTGGGAATGTAATGAATTAAGATTATCCAATTTGTACCGTTGATTTGGCACCCCTTGTTATGATGATCAATCAGCACACATCACTAGAGAAACAAGCCTCTTCTATCCTTTTTATTTTGTTTCTTGTACCACAATTAATTTTACAGTTTTACTGTACATGTTTTTTTTTTTTAGTTGACATTATCAACTTGTACCACAATTCAATTGATTTAACAGTTACCACAGTTGATTAAACAATTTAGATATCTCCATAAGGTCACGAGTTCAAACCTTGGCGAACAGCCTCTTGGCAATTGTCATGGCAATTGTCAGGGGAAGGCTCTAGCAGATAGTTCCCTCTCCCAACTCCCGCTTGGCGCACCGGAGTTTGCCCTTTTTTATACCACAGTTGATTTAACAGTTTAAATGACAGCCCTAGCTCAAATGATTGTAAGTCGTTTTAATACTGCATGTCTTGTCAGCCTTAATGATTGTAATAGTGCATGTCAGCCTTAATGATTGTAAGTGCCTTAATGATTGTAATAGTGCATGTCAGCCTTAATGATTGTAAGTCGTCTCATCGATAGTGATGAATGACTCAGCCTTAATGATTGTAAGCCGTTTGATTTCATCAATAATATCGATAGTGATGAATGACTCGGCCTTAATGATCGTAAGTCGTTTGATTTCATCCATAATGATGTCAGCCCTAATGAACGTAAGAAAATTGGTCTTTTGTGAGGAAGTCTAGTGGTAAAAGAGAAGTACAAAAATGATCAAAATTAAAATGAGACAGGATTAATCTACCTTCAGTCCTTTTATTTTTACAGTATTGAAACTTTACACAAGTAGACAAAAATGTAGGGGAACAAAGTTGCTAAGCTTAGACGTGGATGACATCACAATGTCATTACAAGCCGTTAGATCACTAGTGGTACAGGAAAACTGGTCCGAGGACCTAAGGATATTTGCAGGCAACATGCATTCTGTGTAATGTGGTTAAAGAGAGTACAATATTGTGTACTTTGATCAAAATCAAACTGAGACAGGCTTAATCCATCTTCAGTCTTTTTATTTTTACATTACCGAAACTTTATACAAAGAAAAACATGCATAAAACAAAAATGTGGGGGAACAAACAAAAACTTATTAGGCATACAGATATTAGCGGAAGTAACCATAGAGTTCCAAGAAGCAGATGCCGAGAGTCCAAGGATTGCTGTCCTCCGCGGTGGGACCCGTCAACATAACTCTGAAGTACCTAAATGGAAGAAGAGCATTGGGACCAAGAACAGGCCATGATGCAAACTGTCCAGGCTTGCTCATTGTCTGATCATTTTCGTGCACCCTTAAGTTAGTCCAGTTCCTCCCATCCGAAGAACCCTGAAATGAATGGATTAGATTTGTTCATTATTTAACTATCACACATGTCAAAAATCTCGTGTTAAGATGAACAAGTTGGTAAAAGTTTACCTGGAGGTTCCAACATCTTGGGAAAGCCCTTGATCCGTCTTGTCTCAATGTGTAATAGTTGCACATTAACTGCAGTTATCATATTTAGATTAGCTGGGGACAAATAGGGACAACGATACGTAAATTTTATTTTGAAAAATAATTTTTCCCTTCACGCTACATAAGGAGGGGTGGCCTTATTGTCATTACATACTCCCCTTCCAAGACACTTGAACCCGAAACTAGTGGCGAAGCCAATTTTTTTTGCTAAGAGGTCAGGATTGCTTGGGGGATAAAAATTACATTTATCATAAATCAAGGAGGTCAAAATGATAACATAGTACAAAGTTTACCATAAATAAAGGAGGTCAAAATTGACAAAAATGTTAAATTTTTAGTGCACTTTAAAAATTTAAGGTGCTAAAATGAGGATTCCAAATAGCTAAGCGGATCAAGTGACCCCATTGCTCTAGCAATGGCGGAGAGGAGCCAATTTTTTTCTTTCTAAAGGGGGATAAAATCATTTTCACTAATTACAAGAGGGCAAAAAGAAGTAGTGCATTTTTTTCTTTATACAAATGGGGGTAAGTTTCAATAAATTGCATTAACACCCCCCCCCCCAAAAAAAAAATAATAAAAAAAAAATCTTACCAAAATTTGCACTAGTAATTTTTTTAATCAAATGGGGGCAATTGCCCACATCAGTCCCTACGTAGCTCCACCAGTGGCTCTAGGGTCACTTTGCCACTGTCTGAATTAAACCCAGTGTTCTAAAAGACCCCGCCTAAGGGCGCCTAGGCCCGCCTAGGCGCTAGGCCCCTCTCCAACGCCTAGGTCCCGACTAGTTCCCGCCTAGGCGCTAGGCCCGGCTTCGCCGCCTAGCATCCGCCTAGCGCTTTTTAGAACCTTGATTAAACCACATGCAGTGCTAAATCTTTTTCACTATGCCAATCTCTGGTCTCTGATATGTGTTTTCTAAAACAATCCAATTATAAATTATTCTGGCAGACCCAGATTTTGGTCTGATCCTACTTTCTCAAATAAAACCCATGTTAGCAAAAGAAATGAAATGGTATAAAAAGAAATGAAATGGTATACTCTATGAAGCATATGAAGTATGAACCCTTTCTAAACCCAGCTCATCGACCAGGAGGAACGGAGTAATAAAGATTAGAAGGCCATCCGCACACAGGCAGAGCAATTCAACTTTGAATTTCCCCGACCATCCATTTTTGTCCAGATATAGTTACCTATCTAGATGTTAATGCGTTGATATTTAAGTTTACAAAGGAGTTAGATAGCTGTATACATATATTCAACACGAGCAAAACTAAGTTGAGATGCAAACCTGGTGATCTTGGCCAATGTCAACCATCCACCATGCACTGCTCTTCCCCTCCTCGTTTCGTCGCCCTGCAAATGACATTCCCTGAGCACAAGAACCTTGTCAAGAGTGGTTCAAAAGCATCTGTAATACAAGAACTTGAAAAATACTAATATCCACAGTTTATACCTGGTATGTTCTTGAGACCAAAACCTTTGGATCAGTATTTCTTGAAATAGGACTGCTGGCAGTTATAGTAATTTTCTGAAGAAAAAAAAACAGCATGAGTGGAACAGATCAATTTACTAGGGGGGTGTGGGAGAGAGAGAGAGAGAGAGAGAGAGAGAGAGATTGGTCAAAGAATTTACCTTAGCTAGAACAGGATTTACCCATTGGTGTTGCCCATAAGATGTGCCTGCAAAGTACAGAACTCCATTGCTGTCTCCATCGCATATGTACTGGAGCTCTTTAAAACTAGATCGCCTATGTTGAAACCTTGAAGTAAAACAAGGAAAAAGAAACATAAATTCTGTTGTGAAATTGGTGCTCCCCCGTTGCAATCAAAACAAAGAAATCAACACACCCACACGTACAAGAAAGAAACAATCACACACAAGAACACAAGAGTTGTTTACCCGGTTCATTCACCAACTCGTGAACTACGTCCGGGGGCAATTGCCAAGCCAATATGTTATTAGTCTCCTTCTAATATGTTGCTACAATGTGTTCTAGGCCGAAATTATGCTTATATAGTTATACAAGGAAGCCCTAACTCAGTTTAAGAAGAGATCTAATCAAAAATAGGAAACAAAATAAAAATCTGCTGCAGATCCGGACCGAGCGCGGCCGCCCTCAAGGCCAGCGCGGCCGCCCTCAACGGCAGAAGATTTTGGCACCCACGAAAGAACTCCAGCGCGGTCGCTCTCCACCTGAGCGCGGCCGCTCTCCTCGGCAAGCACCTCCGAGATTTTTCCTTCTTGATTCACCGACTCCTCCGACTTAGGCTCCTCCTCTTCCTTGTAGTTTAGGATCCAAACCCAACAATCTCCCACCGGAGACTAAACCAACAAACATAAAATCACCCATCAACTCCCACCACGGAGTAAAGACCTTCAAACACATTTCCCCATCCATGTGGCTTCGACACTACCTCTCCTCTCCTCAAGTACTAAGGCGAGTTGAAACCAAGCGACGTTTCAACCTCTCCGTGTTAGATAATTCTTGCCTCCCAAATCAGCCTTCTACCTTGATTTCTCCTCGCAAGTCTAACTTCGCCTTCTCCCTCCGGACCCACCTTCCTCGCAATGCCTCCCCTTGAAACTTGGACACACCTTGTTTCTTGCATCGGCCGTTCTTGATGCGAAACCGCTCTCTGTTAGGGCCACTTGGACTTCCACACCACGTTGATCAACTTTGTGTCCCCCCAACATACCGTTTCTTGATGTCTCCCTTTTCACACCAACGGGCCGGTTCTTTAGCCTCTTGCTCCCACCTAACGAACATCGATATTGTAGGTAGAGTACAACATCTTCCCCTTAACCCTACGAGCCAACACCTTAGCCCCTTTTGTGACTTTCCAGAGACCCACCACGAAAGAAACACCATACCCTTCACTGTCAAGTTGTCCCACGTAAATCACCCTTCTCCTCAAATGGAACATGCATCACATCGTGTAGTTGTAAAAGCGACCCATTAGGTGTCTTCATCATCACATCCCCACTTACCTTTGATCTTCAATGGTTGACCATCACCAAGATAGAGAACCCCAAAATCACCGGTTTTGTACCGCCTCATTGATTCTGCATCCCCACTAGCATGACAAGAAGCTCCAGAATCCAACACCCAATCTTCACCCGACTGTTCCTCCCCTAGGATTAATACATCACCACCATCATCCACCACGTTAGCACAACCACCTTTTCCCTGACAAATATAATCGATATGCCCCAATTCACTACAATTGTAGCACTTGACCTTTTTCCCCTTTTCGGTCCTCCCTTTTTCTCCACCCTAAGCGCAGCCCATCTACGGAAGATTCTCCCCTCTTCTCTTTCCTTCGCAACTCCTCTTGAAGGATGAGATCTCTAACCTCCGTATACACCAATCTTTGTTTTCAAGCTGACGTACTAATCGTTGTGACAGTAACCTCCCAACTATCAGGCAATGACTTTAGTAGAAAACAAGCTAGCACTTCATCGGAGAAAGTAATATCAACACTTTTCAATTGGTCCATTGATGTCTCCCCTTTTCACACCAACAGGCCGGTTCTTTAGCCTCTTGCTCCCACCGGAACGAACATCGATATTGTAGGTAGAGTACAACATCTTCCCCTTAACCCCATGAGCCAACACCTTAGCCCCTTTTGTGACTTTCCAAGACCCACCAATAGAAAGAAACACCATACCCTTCACCGTCAAGTTGTCCCACGTAAATCACCCTTCTCCTCAAATCTGGAACATGCGTCACATCGTGTAGTTGTAAAAACGACCCATTAGGTGTCTTCGTCATCACATCCCCTTACCTTTGATCTTCAATGGTTGACCATCACCAAGATAGAGAACCCCAAAATCTCCTATTAGACCGCCTCATTGATTCTCGCATCCCCACTAAGCATGACAAGAAGCTCCGTAATCCAACACCCAATCTTCACCCGACTGTTCCTCCCTAGGATTAATACATCACCACCATCATCCACCACGTTAGCACAACCACCTTTTCCCTGACAAATATAACCGATATGCCCCAATTCACCACAATTGTAGCACTCGACCTTTTTCCCTTTTTCGGTCCTCCCCTTTTTCTCTCCACCCTCAGTGCAGCCCCATCTACGGAAGATTCTCCCCTCTTCTCTTTCCTTCGCAACTCCTCTTGAAGGATGAGATCTCTACCCTCCGTATACCCCACTGCTGTTTTCGACGTACTAATCGTTGATAAGAACCTCCCAACTATCGTGCAATGACTTTAGTAGAAAACAAGCTAGCACTTCATCGGAGAAAGTAATATCAACACTTTTCAATTGGTCCACCATACCTTTGAAATTGCCGATATGACTTGTCGCTGTCCGCCCCTCTGACATCTTCGCATTCGCAAACCTCTTTATCAAATGCACCTTATTGATATTCGACGGCTTCTCATACATGTCCGACAGCGTTTGTAGCAACTCCACCGTTGTCTTGGCCTCCATAGCGTTCCGTGCAACGTCGTCGGTTAGGGCACTCCTTACCGCTCCTAACGCCTTCCGATCCAACGTCTCCCAATCCCCTTGTGACATGTCTTCGGGCTTCGCCTTCAAGGGTCCATGAAGATCCCTTACAATAAAGGTAGTCTTCAATCCTTGTCTTCCAAAACGTGAAATTCACACCGTTGAATTTCTCGATTGAGTTCTTCATCTTGACTGCTTCACCAAAATCCCCAAGAACGCGATTCAAAAAATCAACTAATGAAACTTTGAATCCTCCGAACCAAAGCTCTGATACTAGTTGTTGTGAAATTGGTGCTCTCCCGTTGCAATCAAAACAAAGAAATCAACACACCCACACGTACAAGAAAGAAACAATCACACACAAGAACACAAGAGTTGTTTACCCGGTTCATTCACCAACTCGTGAACTACGTCCGGGGGCAATTGCCAAGCCAATATGTTACAATGTGTTCTAGGCCGAAATTATGCTTATATAGTTATACAAGGAAGCCCTAACTCAGTTTAAGAAGAGATCTAATCAAAAATAGGAAACAAAATAAAAATCTGCTGCAGATCCGGACCGAGCGCGGCCGCCGCCTCAAGGCAGCGCGGCCGCCTCAACCGGCGAGAAGATTTTGGCACCCACGAAAGAACTCCAGCGCGGTCGCTCTCCACCTGAGCGCGGCCGCTCTCCTCGACAGAAGCACCTCCAAGATTTTTCCTTCTTGATTCACCGACTCCTCCGACTTAGGCTCCTCCTCTTCCTTGTAGTTTAGGATCCAAACCCAACAAATTCTTCAGTTAAATGCGAGCTCTAAACCCTTGGACTTTGAGTTCAGGTCATACAATCCAAAATAGAGCATAGATAAGTGCTGAACAAATATACTCCCTCTGTTCAGAAAAATAAAAAATTGTCCCACTTTTCTTTTTGGTTGTCCCAAAAGATAGCCCATTTCTGAACAAAGTATTAATTATATTGCCATTTCAAGACAGTAAAAGCATACAAAGCATCATCCCTAAAAAGTTTGACTTGTCAAATGGGCATAAGGCGGAGCGTTAAGGGCATCATCCCTAAGTGCTGAACAAATATAACTCCTAAAAAGATGTAACTGAACCACACTCAAGGTATACATCTTTAGCCGATAAGGGCATAAGGCAGTGTGTTAAGGTATACACTACGCAGTGATAACTTCAGATTTTTCCTCATATCTTTTCATTTACTTTTTGTGTCTTTAAGCCACACCTCCATAATCATCGAAATCCCGTAAACTCTCTTGCAAGGCTTGCAAGAACCAGAGATGAGAATATTGAAGACTGAGGCAGTTATCGAATAAAAACGCCCATGCCTTAGATATATTTGTCAATCCACTTAAAAACTTTAATTTCAATATCCTTTAACCTTTCTAACTTTAAAAAAATACCCAAAAAGGAAAAAAATAGATAATATCCTATCCATCATTACACTTCTTCTGCTAGCAAACAGGTCCACGTCAAAAGATGAAACTTTTGATACTTACTTATTGTTGTTGTCTGGTCTAGCCAAACCAAGATCTAAGAAACTGATAGCCTCTTTCACCTGGTACATTATGATAAAAAAAAACAATAAAAAATAATGGAAGAGGCCAAAACAAGATTGTCAAAATACAAGATAAGAAAAAATATGCACAAAGCACCAAGTGGCAAGTGCCTCACCAGAAAATTGAACGTAGAAATCTTCCTACACAGGGTGCTGTTCTCCAGCTGTAACAAAATGATAATAAAATGACGGCAACTATTAAGCAACAATCCTGTTCTCACAAACACAGCAGAAAAACCACCAGATTTACAGCCATTGGTTATATAGGATTCGGTCAAACCTTCTTAAGCAGGGATTCTGGAAGCAAGGAGAAGCGCACAAGAGGAAGAAAGGAATTTAAGGACTCGAGCTTCTCTCCAAATATTTGTTCCGCTGTTGACTTTAGTATCATCTTATCTACTATCTCCCAAGTATACAATTCCCTTGCTTGCAAGCACCATAATAGCACCGCATTAAGAACCCTTTCTTCAGATGTTACTGTCAAATCAGGATGCTGCAATAACCATGCTTGCTTATAAGACATGCTTACTATATGAACATGAAAGCAGAGTGGTTTTCAAAAAAAAATAATCTACAATGATACATAGACGACAAGCACTCTATGCATCATTCTTATGCTATGAACAAGCTTCTATAGGGATGGCGAATCAACATAGAGCTAATAGTGGTCATTTGGCCCCCTTGGTTTTGAAGTTGTCATTTTTACCACCTTTAAATTTAAGAAAATGATATTTTTATCACAATAATGAAAATATTTTTTGCAATTTTGACCCCCTTTAATTTAGAAAAAAATACCACAATATTACAATTTTGACTCCCTTCCAGTGAAATTCTGGTTTTGCCACTGTTCATTACCATCAAACACTTAAAGGAGAAAGTGTGTGATAATTTAATCAACCACATAACAGCTAAACTAAGAACCCACCTGAAGAATGTTGCTAAAAGTTGACTCATCAAGTGAGACAAAGTCAATACTTGCAGTTGTACAGTAATCAAAATGTGTTGCAAACTTCCTTTCGCATGTTTCTTCGATTAGTTTACAGGACGGGATGGAGGAAATCACTTGTAGAATTGGGCACACAGTGTCCTGCAACAAAGTTCAACAGTCAGCTAACTGACCAACAACCCAAATAGTTTGCCAAAGTGTCTGCTTCTCGTCCATTTAAACTTGTTCATAATAGATAAAAACTCTGGTTGTAAGACTTCATCCAATAGGCAAATATCCGTCCCTGCATATAATTTGCAGATGAAAAAAATGTCAATACATAATATTTCATTATCATAAACCAGTCTCTTTCTTTTCACTATTCCGAATCCGCAACTCCCCGCCCTTTTATTTCTAGTCAAAGAACTTCCACTTCAAAGTTAAAAACATTGACAACCACATAGTAAATAATGAAGTAAAATAACAAGATGAGAGTAACTAAAACTACCTCCGAGAGGCACTCTAGAAGTGTTTTGCAACATTCTTGATGTAGGAGAGTAACCCCAAACTGATCTGACAATAAAAGAAGCTGGAGCAACAAGATACCAATATCCATTGCATCTACGGTACTGAGTTCCCAGTATGCATGAATTCGAGCATAATCTTGAATGCTTCAGGTGAGATATCTTTCAAGCAAACCTCTGAGGAAATGCTTTCACTCATTCCATTTGTGAACATCTGCCAGTTCAATAAATTTGTTTTAATAATCATGTCACAAAATAATGAAATAATCTATGCCTGGTAAAATGCAATGGCTACATAGCCTATCTCATAGATCAATTGCTCAAACAATAGACCAAGAAGCAGTGGCGAAGCCAGAATATTGGAGGAAGAGGGTCAAAATATGCATATTATTATTTTTCTTTAAGAAGGGGTTAAATTTAAAATATAGTAAACCTTTTATTTTGGAAGAAGGGGGCCAAATTGTAGATTATATATAACTAGTAAAATCCCGTGTCCGAGGACACGTTTTTTTTTTTTAATTTTTTTTTTTAAGGGCAAAATGGAAAGGGACAACTTAAGTGAGGCGAAATGGGAAATTTGACATTTGGTACTGTTCATTCAACTGTTCATGGCAAGTTGCCATTTATACTATAGATTTAGGCTTATATTTGCAACAAAAATGAAAAATTGAACACTAGTAAAAAAAAATTTACAAATCATGGGGGTCAGATACCCCCTTCCCTTCAAGGTGCCTTCGCCGGTGCCAAGAAGTATACATATCATTAAAGAACTCAACACACACACACACACAAAAAAAAAAAAGACAAGTTACAAATTTCATTAAAAATTGGAACAAAAATCTGAAAGTAGTACACATTTAACTCACCTTTGCAAATGGGGCACTCCATAAACCTAGTATAACTTTATGGGTCCGGGTAATAAGACCACAGCCGTCAATGAAGATGTCAACATCACTGTACTCACCAGTCATCTGAAATTGTTTAAGCCTCTGTGTGTTCACTGGAAGTCCAGCAGGAAAGGCTGTACCAGAATGAGGTCTCGTGGTACAATACAAAATCTCCACATTCTTACCAGAGTCAAACAACTTTTTATTAAATTTGAAGCGCTCAATTAATTCTTCGCACTGCTTCATCAAAGGAATCAGCTCAAACTGTAAACTTAGAGCCTTGAGGGAGCTGAGTTGCGACTCTGGAACCTAATTTGGGAATTAAACATATTTGAGGCTCCAAAAATTCATATGCAAATATATACATTACCTCAAAAGCATGAAAATCTATAGAAAATAGAAATTACCTGAGTACGGCCGGTATAGATATATTGAAGAAATGCATGCAGAACTGGATAAGAAACATCCTTGAGCTCTATAGCATCTACTTCAGACAAACTTAAACCAAAATTCCCAGATGCTGCCAAGATAACCTTATGAGCAGGGACAGCTCTCTCCTCCTTGCCAACAATAAAGAACATATCAGATAATTCCCAACTTTCAAGAAAATCTTCCAACCCCCGATTCTCATAGTCAAAATTCTCATTTTCCAACTCTTCATCCCCATCCTCTTCCCCCTCGTATTCACCACAATCCATGTGCTTCCACAATGATATATGATTTTGTGTGAGTGGCAACACATTAACATTTCTATACCCAACATGCTTATCCCAGCTACTAAGCCCCACATACTGAACACTACAATTGGGATTCACATCAAGCCATTGAAACACAAGATTTTGAAAAGGGTATTTTCCTTTTCCAATGCAAATCAACCCATCACAAACACTGATCCAATAACTCTGAAATGCTGAAGAACAACATAACCCCACCCCAGCTTTATCAACCACAGTTTTCCCATCAACCTCAATTTTCAATCTCCGATTCCTATGACTTCCGATAATAACAGTATAGTGTGGGCTATTATCCCTTTTGTAATGATAGTGCTGACTACCTAATTGCTCTCTGAAAACCACCGTGACATCGTTGTGGGCAAAAGCCTCGAAAGCCACACAGCCCCTTCCGGCTTCCCGGAACCTCAAATCATCACGCCAGGCACACTCAAACGGTGCAACCGTTAGAAATTGTTTTTGCTTCTTTTCCATTAAAGCACCTTCTATATAAAAGACTAGCCTTCTTGAGTCACTTGATAGCTATACTGAGAAACTAACCTATATGTAAACAAGGGTGGCTTCAGTGGAAGTCAAAGTAAACAACTTGCACCACAAATTGAATAAAATAATTGAAAACGACAAACCCAAGTTGGATTAATCACAAATTGGGGAAATATATCAAATTGCCCACTTGGGTTTTCCCTTATCCTTTTCAAGAAACTTTGGGTTGCAAATATCTTTGATAATTAGAAAAGTCACAATCAGAAATCGCTAGAACTAAATGTTAGAACCCCACAAAACAACTGTAAATGTTGATTATATGAATCCTACAACTTGCAGGCCATCAATCCTACACCACAAATTAATTCAACTACTCCATCAACAAAACAAAACCTCAAATTAAGCTCAAATATCAAGAAAAATGACAATATAGCTAACGGGTAATGGTGGAAAAGTGATAATAAGCCAAAATATAAAATTTACAATGAAAACCCACCTCAAAAACATCATTGTATTACAAAGAATTTCATAATTGCGATCACTTTACCTGGCTAGGCATTCAAACAACCCTCTTTTTTCCTAGAATCCGATCAAAGAACGAGCTATTTTTGTAGTAAGAGAGAGAGAGAGAGAGTAAAATAACAGATATAGATTTGATTTCGTTAGAGGGGATCCTAAAAGAAAGTTATACTGTAAAATAACAGATAATATAGATTTGATTTCGTTAGAGGGGATCCTAAAAGAAAGTTATACTGTAAAAAGATCTTGGGAGCAGGGGACACAGGTAGAAGAGACGGCGAAGGCAAGGGTAATTTTGGAAAATACTCCATCAACCGACAAGGAGGAGCCAAAAAAAAATACTAAATCAGGTGAGGGAGTTGCTTTGTGATGTTGTACCTTACTTGAAAGGTACAATATTGAAAAGCATTCCTATAGATTCTTTGGTTGGTCAGGATTTGAATCCCTTCCGTCAATCCTTTGCTACAGCGCTACTGCAATAATCTTTCAAGGGTTTATTAAAAAAAAAACTCACTCAGATGACATTTACAAAAAAAATATATATATAAGATGAGAAATTACAAAAAATTACTCCCTCCGTCCCACCTCAAGGTTCAACCTTGAGGTGGACACGCTTCTTAAGAAATTTATTTAAAATGAGTAAAAAATTTGAGGAGAGAGAATATAAAAATTAAATGTGTGGTAGGGAATAAGAGAGAAAATGTAAAGGTTAAAAATATTTAATAGGATAGAGAATGAGTGGGAGGAATAGTAAGTTTGTGTGGTAGGGAATAGGAGAGAGAATGGTTTTTTTGTAAATATATGGAGATGATAAGGGTATAAATATATGGAAAACTTTCCATTTAAGGAAGGAAACCTTGAGGTGGGACGGCCCAAAAAGGAAAGGTTGAACCTTGAGGTGGGACGGAGGGAGTATTTTTTTTTATCAGTTTTGGTCAAACAACTGATAATTTTAGTTATCAGTTATTTGAAGAGTAATTTGTGCTTTAAACAACTGATAATTTCAGTTATCAGTTGTAAACAAGTGATAACTGAAATTATCAATTTTTTGACCAAAACTGATTAAAAAAAAAAACCTTTTTTTGTAATTTCGAATTTATGTGTTTTTTTTTTTTTTGTAATTTTCATCTTTCTAAAGTAGTTTTTTGTAAATGCCTCATATTTCAAGTGATATAAAAATTCTACTACTTATATTATAAAACATATCGTATACAAATATTTTGTGCTGGATATAATGTAAAATATTAATATACAATCGGACTGTCTTACATTATACTCCATCAGTCCCGTCCGAAGGGGGAATTAAGAAAAATGAGGTAGAAAAGAGAAAAATTGTATAGTGGAATAAATATTGTGAGTATGAAAGTGACGTAGGAAAGAGAAAGTGGGGTAGAAAATAGTTAGCGAATATTTATTGTGAGTATGATAAGTGGGTCCCACAAATAAAAAAATAATAATAAACTTCTCATTTTAGGTTGTGCCCCTTCAAATGGGACGTCCAAAAAGAAAATTTGTGCGCGAGACAGAGGGAGTATTTATTATTCATTCTAACATGTAATTAGTCAATTATAATTCATTTTGACTCGCTGATATTAATATACAGTCGGACTGTCCGACCCGAATCCTTGATTTGAGAGAGGATATAAAGGCTAGCTGGGCAGCATGACATTTAACCAACTCGTAGGGACCTGTTGTCAGCAGCAATACACACTAATTATAGAACTTTGGATAACACATGTTGTTTTTGTCCTTCTTTTCCTTCTTTTGACTCACTCCTGAGTCATTCTTCTTATCCGTTTATATACTGACAAAAATAGTTCTCATCTAAAATAAATAAAAAATAGAAAATTAGTCTTATTGAAATGGAGTTCACCCAAAAATGGAGTTAAACCTCCGCCGCGGTGGACTGATATGTCGAATGGTGGCCGTTGGATTTAGCAATAAGGATATGATTGTCTTTTGACATTCCTCGGGGGACCATTGATTTGATCAGGGTCACACACAATCATGTCAAAAGTGATACATTCTGCAGATCAATTAGTATAGATAGAACATCTAAAATTGTTTCATCAGCAGATTTCTTACAGGAAATACATAAAGCTTTGTACTTTTCATTAAACAAGGCATTCTAACAAGGTTCAGAAGAACATATTTTCCGTCTAAACGACGAAAATTAATCAAAATTCTAACCAAGATTATGTTCAGTAGCAACCATCTCACTCACTCCCCTGGGGCAACTTTTGTTGCTCTATTGCACTCCCCATCCAAAAACACCCAATATTTCAGCTTAACGTTAGTAATAGTACTCGTTAATTTCATCATCTTCACGCTCCTTTAAGCCATTCCGTGCTAAAATCTTGACTCGAGAATAAAATGTGCAGGTTCCGTTTTTGCTGCGTATCCATACTTTGATGTGCTGTATTTTCGATGCACCCCAGTGAGTTTCCCAGTAGCAGCCTTCTGATGTAAAATTACCATCATCTTTGAGCATTCACTACATATTTTACAAAACAAACCAAGATTCAGCTTCAATAACAGGGGAGGATCTATGCCTACTTGTACGTGTGCAAGTACACCCACATAATCAAAAACAGTTTGTCTAGTTTAGTGGTAAAATATTAAGGTAAAAAAGTCCCTAGATCCACTGCACAATGGCAAACCAAGATTCAGCTTTTATAGTTTAATTTGTGCACCCACTTAAAAAAGTCCCTAGATCCACTGCACAATGGCAAACCAAGATTCAGTTTTTATAGTTTAATTTGTGCACCCACTTAAAAAAGTCCCTAGATCCACTGCACAATGGCAAACCAAGATTCACTTTTTATAGTTTAATTTGTGCACCCACTTAAAAAAAGTCCCTAGGTCCACTGCACAATGGCAAACCAAGATTCAGTTTTATACATGCATTCAATTATCAAGATTCAGCTTCACGATGGCAATTGAAGTATACTTACAGTAGCTGATATTCGAAATAGTCGGAATGCTTTTCACTGGTCTTGCTCCACTGTTTTGACCCACCAAGAGTTGATTGAGCTGTGAAGATTGCAGCTGCTGCTAGCAAAGATGGTGGGAACTTGAGCATTTCGTACTCCACTAAGCAAAGCTCGATTAGGTAGAAGGACAATAGCTCCAACTGGTTTTATGCAAAAAGGCGAAGTTAAATTCGTTATAGATCAAAATTAACATGCATAAACGCGAGAATTGCCAGAGAAAAAAAAAACCTTTTTGTCAGATTGAGCAGCTTTCAGAAATCTATTCATGAACACATATGGTGTTGGGACGGATAGGCAGAATTGGAGGGTATTCACCATTAACTTCTCCTGCAGCCAAGAAGGTCCAACATTAACACAAGTTTAAATAAATACTCCCTCCATCCCCATAATGATATTCCTATTTGACTATTCAAAGATTTTAGAACATTTTTTTTTTTTTCTAATACACAATTTCAAATAAATATTCAAAATTGGGGCTAACATTATGAGGCGGAGAGAGTATATAACTATACACGTGCCCAAAGCCAACGTTAAGTTTTAAAGCTTACCATATCAAGCACTTCTTTTCTCGTATAAGCCTTGTCAGAAATCAGTATCAGATCCTCCACAACAGGAACAGAAACTTCTTCATATTTGCAAGCTAGAAGCAATGCTGTAACCCCAACAAGCTGGAGTTTCTTTCTCACCACTGTATGAACAGACAAGAATCTGTCAATGAGATTGACAGTCAGGTACAAGGTCTCTTCCATCAGATCAAACTTGTATTGCACCTGTAAAAAATTGTGCAATATATTAACATTGCTGCATATGTTTGTTGTTGTTGTTTTTTTTTTTTTTTACCAAAGTACAACGTTTTTCACATACCTCAATCAGCCAGTCGATGAGAATGCCTCTCATCCTTTCGTTTATGTCAAATTGCTGAGACATATAGTTTGGTGAAACACAACTGGAGCTCTGCATCAAGAAAGCAATAGCAAGTATTGAAATGGGCTTATTGAATTATCATCAATTTCCTTTTAGAGGAGCAAAGTGAATTTCAGCCATTACCAAATATATAAGTCAAGTGAGAACCATTTTAGATAAGTCGTAATGTGTTGGATATGATGGTATGGACTGCGGGCTTTTTTGTTTGTGTTTCCTTAATTAGTTCGGACTAGGGTTTGTTTCTTAAGTATTTAAGGTTGTAACCCTATTATGTAAAAGAACTAATGATTAACGGCCGAATAAGAAATCAGAAGTTCATAACCCCAAATACAATTTCTCTCTCTCTCTCTTTCGATTCCCAATTGCTTTTGTGTATTGTTTTGTCAATTGCTTCCGCTGCGTTGCACAACATAATGTTTTATGCGGAACCGTATCCAGGGTTTTTATTATCATCACTAGAGTTAATCGAGTGAACATAACTAGTAGTCCTAAACCAGGTTATTAGATATGTTAGGATCTGAGGTTCCAAAAGAAAACATGATTGCAATTTAAATCGTACCTCTTCTTTTCTGTAATGGGCATAAATCTCATCAATGTATTCAACGACTGCAAGTGTGTTATTTTTGTCGTTGCGGTCTATGTCCATAACTGGCTCCTCATCAATGTCTTCCATTTCAATCTCTCGGTCCTATAAGAAAATATTTATGCATCAATAACGCGCACAGGGACAAATTGTTGCTCAAAATGTGGACCATCTTAAAAATAGAAAGAAAGGAAGTACCATCCTATCTATTTCTTCAAGCATAGCTTCTGTTTGTTGCACAAACATTGGGGCATTGAAATCATCAGCGTCAGTTATGCTGGAATCTTCTGGTTCACTGATATAAGAAGTAGTTTGGACAGGTGGCCTTTTTTCCTAGAAATACCAACATATATTGATCATCATCAAATTCAGCGGATTATTTTTAACAGAACTGCAAAAAGTTTAATTCACAGAAGGTAAACAAGCTACCTCGAGTATAGGATGTTGCTGTTTGCTAGCCATTTGTGCAGCAAAATTCCTAGGAAAAGGGAAAAAAAAAAAAAAAAGAAAAATCCATCAAACATAATGATCAAGGCAATAGGACTCAATGTAGGGAAAACACAGCCTATCACGAGCAGCGTCACTGCTGGATCGGCGGGGTCCAATAGCCCATCTCGTGCCGGAAAACAAACAATTTCTAGAAAAAGGTTTTGTTGCTGACCTAGTCATCGGTCGATGAACCGGAATAGGGGGGCTTATCTTAGAAGGGACAGCATGTCTTCTGAACAATACATAAAATAAAATAGCAAAAAGTCAAAAAGGGCATTGAAAGATAAAAAATTCGATTTACGGAAACATCAAACAAATGAGAGTCAAAGAAATTACTCTTGCAAGGCACCTCCTCCTCTCTTGCTTCCGGCACATGGGTGCAGTGGAGCTCCAATAATGCCCCTGTTAATTGTACTCAATGTACTCAATGGCTTCCTATTTTGCCCCATCGCAGCCCCAAATTTTCCACCTCCAGCACCTAATCCCCCAATTTAACAAACATTGAAAAACCCAATTTCTCACATTAGTGTTTTATAGCAAGCATCTTTATTAACAGGATCAAATGATCAAACAGGTTATCTACATGAAAAACACTACCCAAAAAAAAAGGTTCGGAAATTTCATGTCACCTTGAGGGTTAGCAGGTCCGATCACACCGGGAAAGTTCTCATTGGATTCAGCCATTGTACTAAGTCTGCAAACAACAGCTTAAAGATTACCCATAAGAAATTATCACTCAAAAACCATAAACAAAGATCATCAATCAATTCACTACCATCATGAAAAAAAGAGAGAGCATAAATCTATCTACAAATTTGCAACCTTATCTCATCAATATCGCACATCAAAAGAATTTCATGAAATTCGAAATCAAAGAAAGGGGAAGATCAAGAAAATTGAACCAACAACAGAAACCCTGATCATCAAATAAGCAAATAAAGAAAAGATTTTCTTTTTCTGTAAGGCACAAACGAAATCAATAAACTTCATTTCTCATTCATTCGAATGCATAACAAAGAACCAGACGTAAAGATCAAGAAAATATCAGTCACAACAAAAACCCACACCACGAAATCAAAACCAAAAACTGAATCGTATCAGCAAGAAGATCAAAATTACCTGAGTAAATTTCAAATTCGATCAATGAAATTGAACCCCCCCCCCAATAAAAAGAGATACTTAAACAGAAAACTCCATCAAAAACATCAATCAATGGAGTTGATTGATCTTGAAAGTCTCTCTCTTCCAAGAATCTTCTTTTCTCTCTCTAAAATTGATCTGGGTAACGGGAAATGGGATTAATTTTCTCGAGAAAACAACAAATTGGGAGAAGAGAGTGGACTGTGGCGAAGGAGAGTAGTAAACAGCGGATATATGTCCGCACTTGACCCCCCTACTTCCCTTTCATCAATTTTTGAAAACAACGGCTATGAAATGGCAGCCGTCCGATCTATTTTTGGATGAAAAGTCACGATCTTTTGTGTTGTTGGGCTTGGGCCTTAACGGTTATACTGAACATTTTAGGGTTTGTTCTACTAAAGTAAAAAGTTTATGGACTGTTGTTTGATTCTTCCCCCTTTATTTAATTCCTTGACATCATCCGTAGCAGTAGGGACGGTCAAAACCGATTTCGGGCCCGATTTCGATTTGACAAAAGGGTGATCCTTAACTGGCCCTTGCTTACCCCGGATCCGATTTCGGTTATCACAATCCGGTTCCGGTCCGGTTCACCATTTATGTGAACCTTAACCGGCCCTTATCCAAAACGGTTCCGGTTACCCCAGTTTCGATTTTCGTGGCGGTTCATGGCGGTTCCGGGATTTTTCGATCCGGTTTTCCGGTTCCGGTCCGGTTCCGTTCCGGTCCGGTTTGACCATCCCTAATCTGTAGTTGTGCCACATTTTACAAAATTAATTTCGTTTTCTTCCCAAAAATACGTCGCTGCCCTGTCTCAGAATAAATGTCGTGTATATGATCAACTAAGTTAAACTTTAACCGACATTTTATGATAGATTTGAAAATTTAAAAATAAGTTATGAATAATTGAACAGTATTTCTATTGATATATAAAGGCCCATCGACATTTTAAACTCGCGTACTCTGTTTTGGTTTCGGTTTTAACTCACATTTTTCTATTTGACAGTTTTAACCTCCGTACTCAACTTAGAATACACATTTGTTTTTGCCAAAGACTAATGTTATCAAAGAATGTTACAAAACTTAACAATATCCTAACGAAACCTCTCTTTTTCTTAAAAATGGTTTCCCCTGTTCTCATTCGTACTTGAAAATCGAACCAAACTGCATGATTTTTTTTTGTTCAGTTCGATCTCAAACTGCGATTTGATTTCTTGATAGGTTGGCATATGATTTCTTGATAAAAGAAATTTATAATTTCAGAAAAAAATATTAAGCGGCAGAAAGAATAACAAAAATACAATATCTTATAGTATATACATACACACAAATATATATAATTGTTTCAAGCAAATTGACATTGAAAAAGGAAACGAATAAGGAAACTAAACTAGGTAAATCTTACCAAATCTGTTATAAATGAGCTGAATTTGTTAAAAAAAAAAAAAGCGCTTCATCCGTCTCGATTTAAGGTTTTTATTTTGCTTTATTTCTAAACTAGTACTAACCTTCCGTGCGAGACTCGGGTCAGTTCCCCTAAATTTCACCCCAAACCCTCTTCCACCCCCTGCAAACCTTTTCTACTGACTTCAACCCCCAACCCCAATTTATCTCTCTTTTTGTAACCAATCTCTTTAAATAAAAGAGTGGGAAAAGTTAATAGACGTGTTTGGGAGGAGAAGGTGAGGAGTTATAAAACTGGGAGTGAGAAGGTGTAATATTTTGGTTAATTCAGGTCGTCAGATCAATTTTTGAGAATCACTCGGTCACTTTTTATCTCATCGGTTACAAACGACTTTTTCTATGCATACTGTAATATAGATTGAACAATAAAATTCACTTGCTACATTTACAATAACAATAAAATCTATAAACATATTGAGCAGACTATTATTATACAGTCGAAAGACATATAATATAACATATACTCCCTCCGTCCGGCTACAACCCGTACAGTTTGACTTTTTTGGTCAACTGAATCAATTTTTGACCATGATTTTATGAATATCTAGATATTTCTATGTAATTTTAAAAATTGTTATTGCTTCACCATTAGGCCCCGTTTGTTTCCAGGAAAAAGGGAGGAAAACGTTTTCCCCATTTTTCGGTGTTTGGTAATTTTTCGGAAAACGTTTTCCCCATTTTTCCCGAAACATGTTTGTTTTCCGGAAAACGTTTTCCCCATTTTCCGGTGTTTGGTAGTTTTCCGAAAATAGGAGAAAATATTTTTCGGAAAACATTTTCCGCCGTTTCTAAGGAAAACGTTTTCCGAATTTTTCCTAAGGAAGTTGTTTTCCGAAAAATGGTGTAAAAAAAGTGGATGGATAATATTTTAATAATAATAATAATAATAATATTAATAATAATGATAATAATAATAATAATAATAATAATAATAATAATAATAAAATAATAATAATAATAATAAAAAAAATAAAAAAAAAATAAAAAAATAATAAAAAATAATAGAATAATAATAAAATAAAAATAGTAATAAAATAATAATAATAATAATAATAATTAAATAATAAAAAAATAATAATAATAAAAAAAATAAAATAATAATAATAAAATAATAATAATAATAATAATAATAAAATAATAATAAAATAATAATAATAATAATAATAAAATAATAGTAATAATAAAATAATAATAATAATAATAATAATAATAATAATATAATAATAAAATAATAATAAAATAATAATAATAATAAAAATAATAAAATAATAATAATAATAATAATAAAATAATAATAAAATAATAATAATAATAATAATAATAAAATAATAATAATAAAATAATAATAAAATAATAATAAAATAATAATAATAATAATGATAATAATAATAATAAAATAATAAAATAATAATAAAATAATAGTAACAATAATAATAATAATAATAATAATAATAATAATAATAATAATAATAATAATAATAATAATAATAATAATAATAATAATAATAATAATAATAATAATAATAATTTTTCGAAAAACATCTTCATTTTCCGGAAAACGTTTTCCCCATTTTCCTAAGGAAGTTGTTTTCCAGGAAAACATTTTTCTCATTTTCCGGAAAACGTTTTCCACATTTTCGGAAAACGTTTTCTTTTATCGGAAAACATTTTCCAGGAAATCATTTTCCGAAAGTCATTTTCCCCGAAAAAAACGGAGCCTTAGAAATACTATCAATAACAATTTTTAAAATTGTATAGAGATATCTAGATATTCATAAAATCATGGTAAAAAATTGATTCAGTTAACCAAAAAAATCAAACTGTGCGAGTTGTAGCGGGAAGGATGGAGTAGAACCCAGGTCCCTACTATTAGTCGTTAGGAATAACCAACTTTCAAAAACTTTCTAATATCAGCCGCGAAATGAGTTCATTTCAACAACCATTTTTCTAACCCGAAAATTTTGGAACAATGGTCAATTCTCGAAATTAAACCACCCTTAATCCGAAATAAAATCATAAGATTTTGTTTTAGTTTTAGATTTTCTCTCTCCTCCTCTCCAAATCAATCATCCAAGGTTAGCCGACCTCCGTTCTTTTCGATCATATCGAGAAAAAAAAAATCTCATATGGTGACCGCAAAAGAACACGTCGGAGGGGAAGGGGAGATGACGGAAGACGTAAGCGTGCGGATCTTTCCGAAGTCGAGAGACGATGGGGACGAAATAGAAGAGATGATTGGAATAATCGAATCCATTAAGTCGGTCGGAGAGTATCGACGAACACAAAAGCAAGAGAGTTATAGTTTGGTTAGAAGGTTGAAGCTTTTGTTGCCATTGTTGGAAGAGATTAGAGATCTCGGGGGGCCGGTCCCGGAGTCGTGTTTGGCTTGTTTACATAAATTGAAGAAAGCTTTTGTTTCGGCTAAGAAATTGTTGAAAACTTGTAGTGTTGGGAGCAAAATTTATTTGGTTAGGCTCCTTTCTTGTAAAACAAGCTACGAGAGATATAACACGTATATGACCTTATATCTCTGTCACAATGGAATGTGCGCTATATATGGAGCACTCTAGCGCACATTCCATTGAAAAGGTGTTATAGCGCTACAAACAAAGCGCTATATTGCTTATAATTTCTCTATATTTCGTAAAATTTGGTTGGTTTTGTTTTCTTTGTTCTCAGATTTGTTTACAAGTATTGCAGGCGTTAGAGAGCGAAGCCGTCATGGTTAGATTTCATTCCGTTTATGAAAAAGTTAGCCAAGCTTTAGATGGCATGCCTTATAGCGAGATCGGGATTTCAGAAGAAGTCAAAGAACAGGTACGTTTTTTTCTACCCGATTCTTGCTTTCTCGTTTCAACCTAGCGATAGCATAGAATTTGATCACAGTTTTTCGCTAATCGTTATGAAAAGTCGTGAATTCTTATTTTTTTCACGACTTGATATAAACACAGATATGTTTGGATTTCAGGTGGAACTAATGCGAGTACAACTCAGAAGAGCAAAGAAACGTACTGATACACAAGACATAGAACTAGCGATGGATATGATGGTGGTACTATCTAACGAGAATGATCGCAATGCAGATGATGCTAGTATTGAAAGGCTTGCTAACAAGCTGTCCTTACGTTCTCTCGAGGACTTAAAAACCGAGACAATATCTATAAGAAAGCTCGTTAAAGAAAGGCGAGGACACAATGCAGAGGGAACTCAGCAAATCATAGATCTTTTAAGCAAGCTCAAGAGATTTGCAGGTATTGACCAAGCCAATGTTCTTGATGATCCTGTAATGCCGGTTAAAATTCTCGCGAAATGTCAATCCATGGCAATCCCTTATGAATTCCTTTGTCCGGTCACGCTGGAAATAATGACGGATCCTGTCATTATTGCAAGTGGTCAAACGTACGAGCGGGGAAGCATACAACAATGGCTGGATTCTGATCATCGGACATGTCCTAAATCAGGCCAACTTTTATCTCACACGTCTTTAGCGCCCAATTTCGCCTTGAAAGCTCTTATTATGCAATGGTGCGAAAAGAACAACTATCAACTTCCTAAAAAAGAAGTACCCGCGATCCCCAAGAACCCTATCAGTGAACGAGATGAGAAAATGATCACATTGATTCAAAACCTATCTTCGAGTAAATTAGACGTGCAAAGAAAGGCTGTCACAAAGATTCGCATGCTTTCCAAAGAAAGTCCCGAGAGTAGAGTTTTGATAGCAAACAACGGAGGAATCCCACCCCTCGTTCAACTCTTATCTTATCCAGATTCAAAGATCCAAGAACACGCGGTAACTGCGCTTTTGAACCTTTCAATCGATGAAGCAAACAAGAAACTCATATCCAAAGAAGGTCCAATGCCAGCTATAATCGAAGTCTTGGAAAATGGTACTATCGGAGCTAAAGAAAACTCAGCAGCTGCATTATTCAGCTTATCAATGCTAGATGAGAACAAATCAAAGATAGGATCTTTAAACGGAATTCCGCCTTTAGTAAACTTACTAAAAGAAGGCACAATCCGTGGCAAAAAAGACGCGGTCACTGCATTATTCAACCTAATACTTAGCCATTCAAACAAAGGCCGAGCTATTGCAGCTGGGATCGTAGCACCTCTTCTCAAAATACTCGTGGACAAAAAACTAGACATGGTCGATGAAACCCTATCTATATTGCTACTACTTGCTTCACATCCTGATGGGAGGCAAGAAATCGGGCAACTTTCTTTTATAGAAACGCTTGTCGGGTTTATAAAAGATGGTTCGCCTAAGAACAAGGAGTGTGCTGTTGCTGTTCTTCTTGAGCTGTGTACGAACAACCGGAACTTGTTACTGGCTGCATTGCAGTACGGCGTGTATGAACATTTAGTTGAGGTTTCGAAAAGTGGAACGAATCGAGGGCAACGGAAAGCGAATGCGATTTTGCAACTTGTGAGCAAGAGTGAACAGATTCCTTCGTTGTAATTTGATACAGTTATGAATTGGATAGTGTAAATAGGATTGAAACAAGTCGATGTAAGTTTTAATGCAGACATTTCTGTTTTAGGTTTCTGCAGTTTTACAACTTTATTTAGTCTGACTTAGGCTCCTTTTGTTTGGGGGAAAATGTTTTTCGGAAAATATTTTTTCCATTTTTTGGTGTTTGTTTAGCACCGGAAAATGGGGAAAATATTTTCCCCACTTTTCTAAGTAAAATGATTTACGGATTTTTTTCCACACACCCACGTTACCCACCCCACATCAAAACATGTTTATCTTATTTTCCGGAAAAACATTTTCATTTTCGGAAGACATTTTGCAGGAAATCATTTTCCGGAAAATGTTTTACGCTACAACCTATGAATTATTTGAAACTTTTGCAGTTTGTATCTCGCTGGGACAATCCAAGAAGTTGTTTCTATTTTTATTCGATTTACATTTACTCGATGGTAGTAGCAGTTGCGATAGAGTCATTTCTCCGAGGTTTATCGACGGTATGTATTTCATATGATTGGGTTTCCAGTACTAGAAACACCAGCCATTTCAAGTGGGAAGCTATATTGTGCGAATGAAGTATAAGTGACATATTATCAGAGTAGAGTTAAGTGACAAATTATTAGAGTTGGGTATGGAGACTAGTTCATCGAAAGGAAATTTTATTATGGTAAATAAAGACTAAGTAGAAGCTGACTTCTATTATCATGAACAAACATACAATAATTGTCTCTCCAATCGATGACTTGTCACATCTAGAGTTGGATGTCGGGACTAACTTAGAAAAGTGGTTGAGTGCAACTACTGTTGTGACTGTGTTTCCCTCCATCAGCCATCTGCCTTTGTTATTTAGGCTTTTCCTATTTCCATGACTCTTATCTTATCTTAGAGGATGATATGTGTAAATCTTTTTTTACCTTAAATGATACAGGAGCCGGAGCGACCGCGCTCGTGGGGATGGCGGCCGCGCTGAAGGACATGGGGACGAGGTTTGAAGACTCTGGACAGGAGAGCGACCGCGCTCGGGGAGAGAGCGACCGCGCTCAAGGCAATGAAGACCAGGCATCAGTTTCGGGAGAAGTGCGCGACCGCGCTAGGGGGGAGAGCGACCGCGCTGAAGACGATGAAGACCAGGCATAAGTCTCGGGAGAGTTGCGCGACCGCGCTAGGCCGAAGGGCGGCCGCGCTCGTGACGAGGAGATGAAGACTGTTTGCATTTTATTTACGGAAAACTCTTTAGTTTTGGTATTTTATTATTTTTGGGAACTCTTTTATTTACTGCCTAGGTAGGAGTATAAGTACTTAGTCTTCTTATTTTGGTAAACAACTTATTATTCTTGATTTGCAATTCAAAGAGATTTCTCTTTAATTTCCTGGTGGATTCCAGATCTGTGTTCAAGGATTCATTGTTTGTGAATTCTTGTGTTTAGTGCGCTAAACACGAAACCTATCGCTTCCGTGCTGCGCCAGTTGGTATCAAAGCAGGCCATATCCTGTCTTTTACATCATACTGAGGAATTATGGGAGATCAGGCTACCAAGGCTGATATCGAGGGGATTACTAACGCCATCGCTGCGTTGACGACACAGATCGCCGCGTTGGTTGCTGCTCAACAGGGTCAGAATGATAATCGAGACCGTAGGGGTGAAAGAGACAGGGAAGAACACGTTTGCCGTCCTCAGAGGGCAGAGAACCGAGAAGAAGAAGGGTCCAGTTCGGAGGAAGAAATCGTTGAGGATGATGGAATAGAACAAGGTAACAATCAAAATCGCCATGATTACAGAATCAAGGCTGAAATCCCTTTTTTCTATGGAACCATGGGGATAGAGGATTTTCTAGACTGGCAGACTAATGTCGATCGCTTCTTTGAGGTCATGGAGGTACCCGCGAATAAGCAGGTGAAGATGGTAGCGATTCGCTTGAAGAGTACTGCTGCAGTATGGTGGGATAAACTGGTAGTACAGAGGCGACGACAAGGGAAGGAACCAGTTAGGACTTGGAGACGGATGAAGCAGTTGATCTCAGGGAGGTTTTTGCCCACTTGCAGTTATGGCGAGATTTTGTATAAGTTGTATCTCAATTGTGTACAAGGCAAAAGGACGGTTGATGAGTACACTACTGAGTTTCAGGGGTACATGGCAAGGGTGGAGATTGACGAGTCTGAGGAACAAAAGGTTGCACGCTATATCAATGGCCTGAAGGGCTCAATACAGGACAAGATGGGTTTGCATCAAGTACGGAACTTGACAGATGCTTCTACTCTGGCCTTGAAAGCGGAGCTTATGGAAAAGTCGAGTACAAGGGTCTTTAATGCTCCTTTTCGTAAATGGAGTCCACAAGGCGGTGCTGATGAAGGGAGTAACAAGGAGAAGGGGGCGACTAGTAGCTCGGTAGGGAACAGTTCAGCAGGGAACAGTGTGACAGGGAACCGTGTGGCAGCGAGCAACTCGACAGGAAACAAGGCGCCGATACAGAAAGCAGCAAATTCGTATGCCAAACCAACGGGAGATAAGTGTTTTCGCTGTCAGGGATATGGTCATAGGTCCAACGTTTGCCCTAGTAGGCGGACTGCTGCATTCTTAGAGGAGGAAGATGAAGTAGAGGAGGAGAATGATGAGTATGAAGGGGCCGAGTTTGCAGAAGAGGAATCCGAAGAACATGTGGGTTGTGTTCTTCAACAGATGTTGTTATCTTCCAAGGACGAGGGACAGAGGAAGAATATTTTTCGTGCACACTGTTCCATTACTAACAAGGTATGCAATTTAATTGTTGATAATGGTTGCACTGAAAATTTAGTTTCGCAGAAATTAGTTGATTTCCTTGGGTTGAAAATTGAACCGCATGAGAAACCCTATGGCTTGGGGTGGGTGAATACGGGTTCAGAACTTAGAGTGTCACGTACTTGTAGGGTTCCCCTTTCTATCGGGAAACACTATAAGGAGGAAGTCGTTTGTGATGTGCTGAATATGGATGTATGTCATGTATTACTGGGTCGTCCATGGCAACATGATCATGATATCACTTATAGGGGCAAGGATAATGTGGTGATGTTCAACTGGAACAAACACAAAATTGCTATAGCTCCTGTTTCACGGTTTGAGAAGCAAGTTGAGAAGGATAAGTCGGTGTTGATGCTTATTCAGAATGAGAAGGATCTTACCGCAGCTATTGAGGAGTCGGAGTATTTTTGCCCTATAATCATTAAGGGGTTGTTGGGTTCTGTCAGTGTGGAGATTGGGTTGCCAAGGGGCATTGAAGAACTATTTGCAGATTTTCAGGAGTTACTGTCCGATGAATTGCCCAATGATCTGCCACCTATGAGGGACATTCAGCATCAGATTGATTTGATTCCGGGAGCTAGCTTGCCAAACCTCCCGCATTATCGCATGAGTCCTAAGGAGAATGAGATACTTCGAGAGCAGATTGAAGATTTGCTGCGGAAGGGGTTTATTAGGGAGAGCATGAGTCAGGTGTGCGTCTGGTTACGCTTGTGCCGAAGAAGGGTAATCAGTGGCGTATGTGTGTGGACAGCCGAGCCATCAACAAAATTACCATCAAGTATCGATTTCCTATTCCCCGTTTGGAAGACATGCTTGATGAGTTATCCGGGTCGAGGGTGTTCACAAAACTGGATTTGCGCAGCGGGTACCATCATATTCAGATTAGGCCAGGAGATGAATGGAAAACAGCCTTCAAGAGCAAGGATGGCCTTTATGAGTGGCTTGTCATGCCATTCGGACTCTCGAATGCCCCTAGCACTTTCATGCGATTGATGAATCAGGTATTCCGACCTTTTATTGGTTCTTTTGTTGTCGTTTATTTTGATGATATCCTGATTTATAGTAGAGATAGAATTGCACATCTCGATCATCTTAGACAAGTGTTGCAAGTCCTAAAACACTACCAGAAAAACAGGTTTTAGCGACGGAAATTTCCGTCGCTAAATCCAAATTTCCGTCGCTAAAATTAAACAGCGACGGAATTTTTCCGTCGCTGGTCCGTCGCTACCAGCCCGTCGTCGCAGTCTCAGAAGCGGCTCAATTTCCGTCGGTATATTTTGATTTTACCGACGGAATTAATTCCGTCGCTGATTTATCTTGACATCAGCAACGGAAATTTCGCCACTGAAATTAATTTAATTTAATTAATTTTTATTTCAGCGACGGAAATTTCCGTCATTGAAAAAAAATTAATTAAATTAAATTAATTTCAGCGACGGAATATTCCGTCATTTGGAATAGAAATTAAATTAAATAAAATTAATTCAGCGACGGAAATTTCCGTCGCTGATTTAATTTATTTTAATTTAATTTTTATTTCAGCGGCGGAATATTCCGCCGTTGATTTAATTTATTTTAATTTAATTTTTATTTCAGCGGCGGAATATTCCGTCGCTGATTTAATTTATTTTAATTTAATTTTTATTTCAGCGACGAAATATTCCGTAGCTAATAATTCAATAAATAAAAAAAATAAAAAATGCCAAAATTAAATCCTTTTTTTTCAGTATTGAATAATTTTTTTTATAATGATAAAAATGAAAAACATCAATTATAATATTTTAAAAAAACTAATAAATTAAAAAAATACATCTATAGAAAAATATCAAAATACATCAATTACAAATATCAAGATACGTAAATTAATAATATCAAAATACATCTATTACAATCTTTTAAAAATTAATTACAAATCTTTCAAAGAAAAAAATAAATATCAAATATTTGCAAATTACCACTACCACCATCCAAATTTTTTAAAAAAAAATCAAAAAATGTCAAAACCCACTTCAACTACAACTCTCAAACTTCAAAATTCATCTTCAAAAATCGCAAAGCCCACTTTCATCTCACCTCTCTCTCCTCTCTCTCTCTCTAGACGCGGGGAAGAAGACGCTCCTCGATCCTGGTCTCCAACCCGAGCTTTCCCAAACCAATTGCTTCTCCCAATTCCTCTCTCAAATCGATCTCACCCAGAACCAAAACCCCACCATCTTCTCAGGCGACCTCCCTCTTCCATCACCATTCTGTCCCCAAGCTTCTCCGATCTAAGCTCTCTCTCTCACCGGCCAAACCTGCAATTAACACCTCGATCACCCCTGCTTCTCCAGGCGACTTCAACCCCTTCCGGGCTGGACCCAATTCCCCTTCAACGATTCCCCAGATCCGACCAATCACCTTCTTCCCTGTCTCCAAATCCAATCCATTCACCACCACTCAACTCAGCCTAATTCCGACCTCGATTCCCAAATCGTCTGTCATGAACGACCGCTTCACTGCCCTGCCTGGTTCTGTCCCTTCTCCCTACCCCAAGCCGGCAGACCGCGGCCTTCTTCCTGTTCCGAGGAGCCGAACCTGTTGCCAAGCACATCTGCGTCTTGGAGGTGCGACTGTTGTCGGGTTCGTTGGGAGAAGGAAGGAAGGTAGCGGATCTTTGGGGTGGCAGGATCTTAGGGAGTGGCGGATTGGTACGTGGAGAGAGAAAGAGAGTGTGAGAGAGAGAAGTAATGGCTGTATATGAGTATGTGTATGGCTTGTGTGTGTGTGTTGAAGTAATAAATGGGAAGATAAAGAGAATTTAAGAATGTGAAATGGTTTGTGAAATGGTTTTGTTTTTGATGAATTTAGACCATTGGATGTTTAAGATTAATGGTTCAGATTGATTAGGGGATCAATCCACGTGAAAAGTTGTAAGCCAATTAAAAAAGAGGGTATCATGCTTTTGCAAAACGGATTTGGACCATTGGATGTTTAAGATTAATGGTCCGAGATGATTAGGGGATCAATCCATGTGAAAATTTGTAAGCCAAATTAAAAAAAAAGGGTGTCATGCTTTTTGCAAAATGGATTTGGACCATTGGATTTTATTGTTTTTGATATATTTAATGGCTAAGATTTTCCTTGTTTAATGACCATAATAATAGTAATATCAAAAATAATTTAAAATATAAAATAATATTATATAATAATAATAATTAAATAATAATATACAATAATAATAATATACTCCCTCAGTCCACATAGTTACTTCACGATTCTTGTTTTGCGCGGAGATTAAGGAAAAAAAAAGAGACGGACTACCCTATATTTATTTTTTAATTTTTTTAAATTTTTTATTGACTAGAAAATAATATTTTAGCCTTTGTTAATTAGTGGTTTTTATTAGAAAAAGTTATATAAAAAAAGATAGAATAAAAAACTAAACAAATGAAAGTATATAGAAGAAAAGTCAAAAGAGGGACGGACTACCCTATATTTATTTTTTAATTTTTTTAAAATTTTTTATTGACTAGAAAATAATATTTTAGCCTTTGTTAATTAGTGGTTTTTTTTAGAAAAAGTTATATAAAAAAAGATAGAAAAAAACTAAACAAATGAAAGTATATAGAAGAAAAGTCAAAAGAGGGACGGACTACCCTATATTTATTTTTTAATTTTTTAAAATTTTTTATTGACTAGAAAATAATATTTTAGCCTTTGTTAATTAGTGGTTTTTATTAGAAAAAGTTATAGAAAAAAAGATAGAAAAAAAACTAAACAAATGAAAGTATATATAAGAAAAGTCAAAAGAGGGACGGACTATATTTATTTTTTTATTTTTTTAAATTTTATATTGATTATAAAATATTATTTTAGCCTTTTTTAATTAGTGGTTTTTTTATAAAAAGTTATAGAAAAAAAGATAGAAAAAAAACTAAACAAATGAAAGTATATAGAAGAAAAGTCAAAAGAGTGACGGACTACCCTATATTTATTTTTTTTAAATTTTTTATTGACTAGAAAATAATATTTTAGCCTTTGTTAATTAGTGATTTTTTTTAGAAAAAGTTATAGAGAAAAAGATAGAAAAAAAAACTAAACAAATGAAAGTATATAGAAGAAAAGTCAAAAGAGGGACGAACTACCCTATATTTATTTCTTAATTTTTTTAAAATTTTTTATTGACTAGAAAATAATATTTTAGCCTTTGTTAATTAGTGGTTTTTATTAGAAAAAGTTATAGAAAAAAAGATAGAAAAAAAATTAAACAAATGAAAGTATATAGAAGAAAAGTCAAAAGAGGGACGGACTACCCTATATTTATTTTTTAATTTTTTTAAAATTTTTTATTGACTAGAAAATAATATTTTAGCCTTTGTTAATTAGTGGTTTTTATTAGAAAAAGTTATAGAAAAAAAGATAGAATAAAAAACTAAACAAATGAAAGTATATAGAAGAAAAGTCAAAAGAGGGACGGACTACCCTATATTTATTTTTTAATTTTTTTAAAATTTTTTATTGACTAGAAAATAATATTTTAGCCTTTGTTAATTAGTGGTTTTTATTAAAAAAAGTTATAGAAAAAAAGATAGAAAAAAATTAAACAAATGAAAGTATATAGAAGAAAAGTCAAAAGAGGGACGGACTACCCTATATTTATTTTTTATTTTTTTTAAAATTTTTTATTGACTAGAAAATATTATTTTAGCCTTTGTTAATTAGTGGTTTTTATTAGAAAAAGTTATATAAAAAAAGATAGAAAAAAAAACTAAACAAATGAAAGTATATAGAAGAAAAGTCAAAAGAGGGACGGACTACCCTATATTTATTTTTTAATTTTTTTAAAATTTTTTATTGACTAGAAAATAATATTTTAGCCTTTGTTAATTAGTGGTTTTTTTTAGAAAAAGTTATATAAAAAAAGATAGAAAAAAAACTAAACAAATGAAAGTATATAGAAGAAAAGTCAAAAGAGGGACGGACTACCCTATATTTATTTTTTAATTTTTTTAAAATTTTTTATTGACTAGAAAATAATATTTTAGCCTTTGTTAATTAGTGATTTTTTTAGAAAAAGTTATATAAAAAAAGATAGAAAAAAACTAAACAAATGAAAGTATATAGAAGAAAAGTCAAAAGAGGGACGGACTACCCTATATTTATTTTTTAATTTTTTTAAAATTTTTTATTGACTAGAAAATAATATTTTAGCCTTTGTTAATTAGTGATTTTTTTTTAGAAAAAGTTATATAAAAAAGATAGAAAAAAACTAAACAAATGAAAGTATATAGAAGAAAAGTCAAAAGAGGGACGGACTACCCTATATTTATTTCTTAATTTTTTTAAAATTTTTTATTGACTATAAAATAATATTTTAGCCTTTGTTAATTAGTGGTTTTTATTAGAAAAAGTTATAGAAAAAAAACTAAACAAATGAAAATATATAGAAGAAAAGTCAAAAGAGGGACGGACTACCCTATATTTATTTTTTATTTTTTTTTAAATTTTTTATTGACTAGAAAATAATATTTTAGCCTTTGTTAATTAGTGGTTTTTATTAGAAAAAGTTATATAAAAAAAGATAGAATAAAAAACTAAACAAATGAAAGTATATAGAAGAAAAGTCAAAAGAGGGACGGAGTACCCTATATTTATTTTTTAATTTTTTTAAAATTTTTTATTGACTAGAAAATAATATTTTAGCCTTTGTTAATTAGTGGTTTTTTTTTAGAAAAAGTTATATAAAAAAAGATAGAAAAAAAACTAAACAAATGAAAGTATATAGAAGAAAAGTCAAAAGAGGGACGGACTACCCTATATTTATTTTTTAATTTTTTTAAAATTTTTTATTGACTATAAAATAATATTTTAGCCTTTGTTAATTAGTGGTTTTTATTAGAAAAAGTTATAGAAAAAAAACTAAACAAATGAAAATATATAGAAGAAAAGTCAAAAGAGGGACGGACTACCCTATATTTATTTTTTAATTTTTTTAAAATTTTTTATTGACTCGAAAATAATATTTTAACCTTTGTTAATTAGTGTTTTTTTTTTAGAAAAAGTTATAAAAAAAAGATAGAAAAAAAACTAACCAAATGAAAGTATATAGAAGAAAAGTCAAAAGAGGGACGGACTACCCTATATTTATTTTTTATTTTTTTTTAAATTTTTTATTGACTAGAAAATAATATTTTAGCCTTTGTTAATTAGTGATTTTTTTTAGAAAAAGTTATATAAAAAAAGATAGAAAAAAAACTAAAAAAAAAGAAAGTATAAAGAAGAAAAGTCAAAATAGGGACGGACTACCCTATATTTATTTTTTAATTTTTTTAAAATTTTTATTGACTAGAAAATAATATTTTATCCTTTGTTAATTAGTGATTTTTTTTTAGAAAAAGTTATATAAAAAAAGATAGAAAAAAAAACTAAACAAATGAAAGTATAAAGAAGAAAAGTCAAAAGAGGGACGGACTACCCTATATTTATTTTTCATTTTTTTTAAATTTTTTATTGACTAAAAAATAATATTTTAGCCTTTGTTAATTAGTGGTTTTTATTAGAAAAAGTTATAGAAAAAAAAGATAGAAAAAAAACTAAACAAATGAAAGTATATAGAAGAAAAGTCAAAAGAGGGACGGACTACCCTATATTTATTTTTTAATTTTTTTAAAATTTTTTATTGACTAGAAAATAATATTTTAGCCTTTGTTAATTAGTGGTTTTTATTATAAAAATTTATAGAAAAAAAGATAGAAAAAAAATTAAACAAATGAAAGTATATAGAAGAAAAGTCAAAAGAGGGACGGACTACCCTATATTTATTTTTATTTTTTTAAAAAATTTTTATTGACTAGAAAATAAAATTTTAGCCTTTGTTAATTAGTGGTTTTTATTACAAAAAGTTATAGAAAAAAAGATAGAAAAAAAACTAAACAAATGAAAGTATATAGAAGAAAAGTCAAAAGAGGGACGGACTACCCTATATTTATTTTTTAATTTTTTTAAAATTTTTTATTGACTAGAAAATAATATTTTAGCCTTTGTTAATTAGTGGTTTTTATTAGAAAAAGTTATAGAAAAAAAGATAGAATAAAAAACTAAACAAATAAAAGTAAATAGAAGAAAAGTCAAAAGAGGGACGGACTACCCCTTTATATTTATTTTTTATTTTTTATTTTTTTAAAATTTTTTATTGACTAGAAAATAAAATTTTAGCCTTTGTTAATTAGTGGTTTTTATTAGAAAAAGTTATAGAAAAAAAGATAGAAAAAAAACTAAACAAATGAAAGTATATAGAAGAAAAGTCAAAAGAGGGACGGACTACCCTATATTTATTTTTTAATTTTTTTAAAAATTTTTATTGACTAGAAAATAATATTTTATCCTTTGTTAATTAGTGATTTTTTTTTAGAAAAAGTTATATAAAAAAAGATAGAAAAAAAACTAAACAAATGAAAGTATAAAGAAGAAAAGTCAAAAGAGGAACGGACTACCCTATATTTATTTTTTTATTTTTTTAAATTTTATATCGACTAGAAAATAATATTTTAGCCTTTGTTAATTAGTGGTTTTTTTTAGAAAAAGTTATATAAAAAAAGATAGAAAAAAACTAAACAAATGAAGGCATATAGAAGAAAAGTCAAAAGAGGGACGGACTACCCTATATTTATTTTTTAATTTTTTTAAAATTTTTTATTGACTAGAAAATAATATTTTAGCCTTTGTTAATTAGTGATTTTTATTAGAAAAAGAAAAGTTATATAAAAAAGATAGAAAAAAATTAAACAAATGAAGGCATATAGAAGAAAAGTCAAAAGAGGGACGGACTACCCTATATTTATTTTTTAATTTTTTTTAAATTTTTTATTAACTAGAAAATAATATTTTAGCCTTTGTTAATTAGTGGTTTTTTTTAGAAAAAGTTATATAAAAAAAGATAGAAAAAAACTAAACAAAAAAGGTATATAGAAGAAAAGTCAAAAGAGGGACGGATTACCCTATATTTATTTTTTAATTTTTTTTTAATTTTTTATTGACTAGAAAATAATATTTTAGCCTTTGTTAATTAGTGGTTTTTTTTTAGAAAAGTTATATAAAAAAAGATAGAAAAAAATTAAACAAATGAAGGTATATAGAAGAAAAGTCAAAAGAGGGACGGACTACCCTATATTTATTTTTTAATTTTTTTAAATTTTTATTGACTAGAAAATAATATTTTAGCCTTTGTTAATTAATGGCTTTTTTTATAAAAAGTTATATAAAAAAGATGAGAAAAAAACTAAACAAATGAAAGTATATAGAAGAAAAGTCAAAAGAGGGACGGACTTCCCTATATTTATTTGTTATTTTTTTTTTAAATTTTTTATTGACTAGAAAATAATATTTTAGCCTTTGTTAATTAGTGGTTTTTTTTTAGAAAAATTTATACAAAAAAAAGATAGAAAAAAACTAAACAAATGAAAGTATATAGAAGAAAAGTCAAAAGAGGGACGGACTACCCTATATTTATTTTTTTATTTTTTAAAATTTTTTATTAACTAGAAAATAATATTTTAGCCTTTGTTAATTAGTGGTTTTTTTAGAAAAGTTATATAAAAAAAGATAGAAAAAAACTAAACAAATGAAGGCATATAGAAGAAAAGTCAAAAGAGGAACGGACTACCCTATATTTATTTTTTATTATTTTTTAAATTTTTTATTGACTAGAAAATAATATTTTAGCCTTTGTTAGTTAGTGGTTTTTTTTACAAAAAGTTATATAAAAAAGATAGAAAAAAACTAAACAAATGAAAGTATATAGAAGAAAAGTCAAAAGAGGGACGGACTATCCTTTATTTATTTATTTTTTTTTAATTTTTTATTTACTAGAAAATAATATTTTAGCCTTTGTTAATTAGTGGTTTTTTTAGAAAAAGTTATAGAAAAAAGATAGAAAAAAACTAAACAAATGAAGGTATATAGAAGAAAAGTCAAAGAGGGACGGACTACCTATATTTATTTTTTTATTTTTTTTAAATTTTTTATTGACTAGAAAATAATATTTTATTCTTTGTTAATTAGTGTTTTTTTTTAGAAAAAGTTATAGAAAAAAAGATAAGAAAAAACTAAACAAATGAAAGTATATAGAAGAAAAATTAAAAAAAAAAATTCAGCGACGGAATAATTCCGTCGCCGATAAATTAAAAAAATAAAAAATATATAAATTATCAGCGACAGGAATTATTCCGTCGCTGATAATCTAATTTTTTAAAAATAAATTATCGATGACGGAATAATTCCGTCGCTGTTAACGTAAAAAAATAAAAAATAAATAAATTAGCGACGACGGAATTATTTCGTCGCTGATATTTTATTTAGCGACGGAATTAAATTCCGCCGCCGAAATTGCCGCTAAAACGAATATTCGTCGAATATTCGTTTTAGCGACGGAATTCAGCCGGCGGAATTTAATTCCGTCGCTAAATTTGGCGCCAAATTTATTCCGTCGCTAAAGCATAATTTCCGTCGCTAAATAGCGACGGAATGGGTCGGGCCGTCATTTATTTATTCCGTCGCTAAAACACGGTTCTCGGTAGTGAAAGATAATCGACTCTACATCAATCTTAAAAAAGTGTATTTTACACTTTTGACAATGTTACTTTTTCACGGGTTTTGTGGTTGGTGAGGATGGGATTCAAGTGGATGAGGAGAAAGTGAGGGCCATAAGGGATTGCCGGCCAGGCATACGTCACACGAGGTGCGTAGCTTTCATGGCTTAGCTACCTTCTATAGGAGGTTTATGCGGAATTTCGTACCATCACCTGCTCCTATTACCGAGTGTTTGAAGAAGGGTAAGTTTCGGTGGGATTTTGAGCAAGAACGAGTTTTGCCCTCATCAAGGAAAAACTTTGTGCTGCACCAGGTTCTTGCCCTACCCGACTTTGATAAAATATTTCGGAGTGGAATGTGATGCGAGTGGTGTAGGGATTGGGCTGTTCTCTCACAAGAAAAGCGACCGGTGGCTTTCTTTAGTGAGAAATTGAGTGAGGCGCGTCAAAAGTGGAGTACTTATGATCGGGAATTCTATGCCGTTTTGGGCTGCGACAGTGGGAGCATTATCTTGTTCGTAGAGGAATTTATTTTATTCTCTCGATCATCTTGCCCTAAAGTTCTTACGACCCGAGGAAGGTGATAAACAAGATGCATGCTCGATGGGTTAGTTATCTGCGTAAGTTCCCTTTCATTATTCAACATAAGTCCGGGGTTCGAACAAAGTGGCGACGCCCGCAGTAGGAGGGCTTCTTTGTTACTTACCTTTGTCTCAAGAAGTCGTCGGGTTTGAGTTGCTGAAGGAAGCGTATGGAGAGGATACGATTTCAAAGAATTATGGTTTAAGTGTGTGAAGCAAGCATCCGAGTGCAGATTTTCATGTCCGTGATGGTTTTCTGTTCAAAGGGGATCGATTGTGCATTCCTGTTTCGTCATTGCGTGAGAAGTTGATCCGGGATTTGCATGGGGGAGGCCTTAGTGGGCACTTGGGGCGAGACAAGACCATCGCTAGCTTGGAGGAGCGTTATTTCTGGCCTCAACTGCGGAAGGATGCGGGTGCTATCGTCAGGCGTTGTTATGTTTGTCAGGTATCTAAAGGTCAATCTCAAAATATTGGTCTTTATTTACCTTTGCCTATTCCTGATGATATATGGCTCGATTTATCTATGGATTTTGTGTTGGGTTTACCTCGTACTCAACGAGGTGTGGATTCTGTTTTCGTGGTAGTTGATCGATTTTCCAAAATGTCTCATTTTATTGCTTGCAAGAAGACCTCGGATGCCTCTAATATTGCAAAGCTGTTCTTTCGAGAGGTTGTACGTCTTCATGGTGTTCCTAAGTCCATTACTTCAGATAGAGACACTAAGTTCTTGAGTCACTTCTGGATTATATTATGGCGTATGTTTGGTACTACGTTGAATCGGAGTTCTACAGCTCACCCGCAAACAGACGGACAGACGGAAGTTACTAACAGAACACTGGGAAATATGATCAGAAGTGTTTGTGGGGACAAGCCGAAGCAGTGGGATTTGGCATTACCGCAGGTGGAATTTGCTTACAACAGTGCAGTCCACTCGGCTACGGGTAAATCACCATTTTCTGTGGTTTACTCTTCGACTCCAAGGCATGTGGTGGACTTGGTACCATTACCAAGGGGTCGTGGTGTGTGAGCAGCCGGCTGAAAATATGGCCAATGAAGTATGTGCTGTCAAAGAAGAGGTTCGGGCCAAGTTGGAGGCAACGGGATTGAAGAATAAAGCTGCTGCGGACAAGAAGAAACAGGTCAAAGTTTTCAAGGTTGGGGATGATGTTATGGTATTCCTTCGACGAGAGCGTTTTCCTGTTGGTACGTATAAGAAATTGCAACCTCGCAGGTATGGGCCTTTCAAGGTGACTAGGAAGATCAATGACAATGCATATGTGGTGGCTCTTCCTGATAACTTGAACATCTCGAATACCTTCAACGTAGCGGACATGTATGATTATCACGCGGATGGAGTTCTTTATCCTAATGAGAACTCAGAGTCGAGTTCTTTGGAGGTGGAGGAGACTGATACAGGAGCCAGAGCGACCGCGCTCGTGGGGATGGCGGCCGCGCTGAAGGACATGGGGACGAGGTTTGAAGACTCTGGACAGGAGAGCGATCGCGCTCGGTGTAAGTGCTCCAATTTGAGTTGTTAGCACTTTTCGTTAGAAAATTAACGAAAGTTTTAACATTCCTAACATTTCTAACATTTCTAACCAACCAAGGGTAGATTAGGGTTTGCCATTTAAAGATAAACCAAGAAAAGAATCTCAAAAAGCAAAAGAAATTGGAAAAATCCGAATTGGGCAAGTTGAAAAACATAAACTGCTGGAATTTTTGAATTTTATTCTTCTGTCCAAAGCACAGCCGCATTTAATGAACAAGTGCACGTTTACAACCCAATCCGCGTGGACATGTTTGTCAATTTCAGAGGGCTATAAATTGAACCCTCCTCTCTCGGTTTACACAACACAATTCACTCACAAAGAATCGCACCTTGGCGAAAAAGAGGGAGAAAACAGTGGGAATTCCCTTGAATTGCCACCATTTTCTCTTGAATCTTTCCCAAATCCCACTCACTCAAAACACTTTTAAATCATCCTCATACATACACAAACCCAAGCTCAAATCACCCCTTAGGAGGAGGATTAGAGAGAAAACATAGAGGACTTCATTGTTATCTACTTGTTTTCTCTTTGACCAACTCTAATCACAAACCCTAAACACATTCAAACCCTAAACACATTCAAGCCTTGAATCCATTCAAACACAAACACAATGGAAGATAGGTATAACCTCCCTCTCCCTACCCTAAATTTCTCTCATCCATGCATGCATCCCAAACTTTGAGGATGTAATTTGTTCATCAACTTGTTCATCTTTGCTTGACCTAAAAATGTAGTCACCTTGGAATAAATTTCCAATGGATGACCATTTAAAAGGTCTAAATCATTTTCTTACTCACTTAAAAGTGTTTTTCTAAAGATCATTCACTAAAAAGTGTTTTTCCAAAAATCATTTTCATACATCAAATCTCTTTTTCAAAGGATAAAATTCCCCTTCCCAAGCAAATGAAGTGCTTAGTCCTAATGTACCCTAAGGATGGCTTGATATAGTTGATTCACCAATAATATTTCAAGTGATCACTAATCAAATCCTAAGGAAATGGGGACAAGCATGGATGCCAAACCCCCTTTAAAATCATGTTTTTCTTCAAGAGAAGTTGCTGTCCAGTAGCAATTTTCTAAGACCTCAGTCCATGGTCTAATTTTTTGGACACAGATAAACTTGGAATTTGGTGTTGACTACAAAATACTTTTTGTAGCCAACATCCAGAGCTTTCCATAAATATTTTTACTTTATTTTTTGCGTGAGTAAAACTCCCTTTTTCAAAAAAAAAATTAAGGTCAGTTCATCAGTCTCTGGAAATCCAGATTTCATATCTGAGATTTCCAGAAGGTTTTGGTCCACCAAATCATATCCAAAATGAAAAGTTCTTTTACAGAAACCCTATTTAAGGTGTTTTGAACAACTTTCATTCCCGAACTTTTCCCAGATTCTGGAGTTTTAAAGCTATAAAGTCCATTTCAAAATCAAGTGTCTACTGCCTTTTTCATTCTGGCAGAAATGATTTTCAACTTCAAAAAATCTTTTGAGTTCCAAAACTCAACCCAAAAATCATACCAAAAATCATGGGATTTTTTCAAAGTCTTATAAAGAGTTTCCAAATTTTGGTTTCCTCAGTTTGAACTTATTTTGGCCAAAGTAACACACACACACACACACACACAAACAAATGGTTTTTAGCTTGGAAGACTCGTTTTACGAGGCATTCCGGGTGAACACTAACGTTCTTCCCGGCGTGTAACGTGACCTCCGAACTCGAATCTCTCGATTCCGGGCATTTTTCAAAGTTTTGGCCCTTAAAACAAAAATGGCGTGGCGACTCCGTTTGATTTCAAAAATCGGGTACATCACAGTGGCGACTCCGCTGGGGACTAACAAGTTTTATCTTTTCAAAAAAAAAAAAAAAAAAAAAAATTTGAGGGTCAAGCTTCCGTCCCGGCATTTGAAACCGTTTGTTTGTGTGTGTGTGTGTGTGTGTCGGGTTTGCACATTTTCGTTTGTTTTGGCCGCCTCGGAAAAGTCAAAATTTTGATTTGTTGGTCCCGTTGCCTTGAATTTGTTTGAATTTTGAATTATGTGCTTATGTGCTCATTTCATTTAAAAAAAAAAAAAAAGATTTTTCAAAAAAAAAATTTCAAAAAGAAAAATCATGCATCATACTTTTAAGACACATAAAAAAATCTCTATTTTACTCAGAAAAAGAAGATAGACTGCTTGCACACTACGCGCACGTGGCCTTACACTGCACACTACGTCCCTAACCCGGGAAATCCTTGTCGCGGCCCGTTTGGTCTTATTACGCCTCTCGGTGCAAGCACAGGACTACCCAAACATCCCATGGAGCCTCATGTCGACCATGCACTTGTCCGTGACACACTTTGTCCGAGACCCGGTTGGTTTTTAGTTTGGTCCGTGTCATGCCCTGTCTCGTGTATAGACCTTTCCTTTCAAGCCTTTGTCGGCACACCGACTCAATATCTTTCGGGACCCTAATCGGTCCGAAGTCATGCCGGTTTTCCGCCGCAGACTTTGACCAAGATATTGACCGGCGCCTTGACTTCGGCTCACGGCACAAATTATACATCGACTCCCAAAGCATGACACTCGAGTCATCAAGGATTAATTATTATTCCATGCCTAATTACGGCTTAACCGACGACAAGTCACGATCAATTGTGGACGCTTATCGGTCAGAACCATGCCGACTTTTTCGAGCCCCTGGACATGATCTTGACTTTGACGTCGCCTTTGTCCGTAATTTACATCGAATGCTCGTTAAGACTCGATTACCCGCCGACTTTTAGGATCGTTTTCCTTTTCGGTCGGTGGGACCCGCTTTCCCTATAGGACCCTCGCCCGGGCCGTCCGCCCGGGAGGTCAAAATACAGGTGGAATACGAGGGGCTTATAGACGTAGTGACGGGGCCCACCGATCCAGAATCGAGTAGTTTGCGAAAAGAAGAGCAATCTTTTCCAACCGATTAGGTTAATAAAGCGTGTTTTAAGTAAACAAGAACAAATAATTGCATGTTGCATGAGCCCGTGAGCCCAAACACCTACCCTCCTTCAAATCCCACCATCCGAACCCTCGTGTCTTTCCCCCCAGCCTCCGCACAAAGCTTGGTTTCGGGCACCGGTCACCGTTTGATCGCGAGTTGGGAAGAGTCAAGCGCATCGTCGCCTTCACCGTTTGTTCCGACTCCGGATTTCGTAATGTCTCGCATCGCCGGTAACGATGGGGACAACGTCACTCCGCCTCCCGGGACTCCTCAAACAAGTAAGCACAGGGAATCGCTTAGCTGAAGCATGAGAGTGCGACAAGAAGCACAAATGAACAAATTTTTATGGAGGCTATCAAGAGCCACTTCGCTTGGCCGCCGGCCCTCAACCCCGACGCACCTTCACCGTGGAAGAGGAGGAGGACCCCAATCCCAATCTCTGGTCGCCCGAATACTCCAGGATGCCACCACCAACCTCCTTCGGTACTACCGTAACCCATGTTCCTCGATCTGCGGGTCGACCACCGGGATCCATGCAACCCGATGGGACGAATCGCAGCTCCTAGCCTGGGGCAAAGTCGATGCGAATGTCCTCTCATGGTTGGGGTTACCTCTAATGCCTCAAAGAAATTGGAATCCCACCTCGCCGAACCGATCAATGCGGACCTTCACAAAGCCGCTTCGGAATGCCGCCACGCTGCGGTTACGGGCCACGGTCGAGTCCCTCCTCGTAATGGTACTAGCTCGCCCGCTCCTCACACTGACTCTCACAAATCCATTTCTCACTCGTACTTCTATGGGTTATCAAGCCTCCATCCCGGTTTCATCCGAATCACCAGACCGCAAAGATCCCCTTGGTTACACACCCCGCCACAAAACCTATACAATTCAACAACCAGGGACAGCAGCCCGCACTCAAGCCTACTTATGGGCCTCACTCCGGAAATCCGAGCTATCCGGCTACCTCAGATCTGCCTCCACCTTCTCTGCCGATTGGAGGCCAACAGCAAGCCGCTGAGTTCTATTCCTTTGCCCAAGCTCCTACCTACACTCCCCAGGGTAATTTGGGCCAAGGACAGGTCTTCACCTATGCTCCGAGATATGGTATTCCCTCCACCAATGCACCACCAACAGCTAGTCCTCTTCCTAGCTCAAATATCGGCTCGGGCATTTCCGCGGTTCCACCTTTGGATCCCCAATTGGCTTGGTTTATGGAGCAACACAAGGAAATGAAAGCACGATTCCGAATTTAATGGGCTTGTCAAAAGAACAACGCCTTCGGCCTACGGATCTGACTCGGTGTCCCCCTGTCTCACAAGTTTGTGATGCCCAATCTCGAATTGTTTGACGGGAGTGCATGTCCTAAAACTCACTTGGACACCTATACTTTGGCAATGAAAGCTAAGGGGTGCACAAACCAAGAATGGCCGACTACTTGATCTCTCTTTGAAGTCGGGGGCTTTGAAATGGTTTTTCCGGGTGCGGCTGAAGCTAGGGCTACTGGGAACAGACACGCACTTTTGGCGTATAAGTATAAAGCCAACTTGGAATGGGAAACAACGAGTTGACTGCGCAGACAACGATGCAAACTCGAGGAAAATATTGGGGATTTCTATAAAAGGTGGAACCCGAAGCTTAGTGAAATGGCCATTCCTCCTCCGACGAGGAGCGCTTAGACATCTTCCGGTCATGCTTGAAGCCGTATTTGAGAGCTTCCCTGGCCACTTCCCTACGCCGACTTACTGTGCACGGTCAATTCCGGCTAAGTTTGAAAAGGCTTACAATCAGCACTCGACCGCCGCACTCGCCACGTATATCGGGCTCCTCCCTCCAACACTACTCTCGCCCCCGCTAAAGGCAAAGAGGCGATCGGCTACGCGGCAAGGATCAGAATAATGCCATTTCCTTTGTTCCCAAGAAACCTGATGCATCCAGATCCCGGCTCCAAGACTTGAGAAACTTTGGGATACCTTTGAGTGATATCTTCAGAGGTTTGGTAAAAGAAGGTTTGCTCCAGCCTTTGGAAAATTATCAGCCCAGAAACCCCAATGCTCCTTTGGATACCTGTAAGTACCCAAATCTGGCTCATGCCTTCCGGTTAATTTTCCCGACAATTTCGGTAAATTTTCCGGTAATTCCCCGGACCTTCCTAGTGTTCCGGAAATGTCCTGGAACAGTCCAAATCTAAATTAGGGCTGTAAGGAGCCTTCCTAATTAAGAAAACACGTTTTTCTTAATTAGGGGGAAGCTTCTAGAATGATGCCACCTTGCATGGTTCTAGAATGCTGAGTCACAATGGATAAGACCGCACGGCCTCATTTGCAAAGAGCCTGCAGCCGCACGGCTTCATTAGCCTTATCCAGACTGCCTATAAATAGACCCCTCCTCTACCCATTTCAAAACACACAATATATGAGAAAAATACTCAATCCACTCGAAAGACGTGAAGAAACCTGGCTGAATTCAAGAAGAAGAAGAAGGAAGGCCAAGAAGCTTCATCCCTCCTCCTGAAGACCAAAGATCGACCTCTCCTCCTAGCTCCGTCCCGAGAAGCAAAGGAAGTCATTGGTAACCTCGCACGCCCTATCCTTGCATCCTAATTGCTTTATAAATTGCTCATTGCATTGTCTTTATATTGCTTGGGACTTGGTAGCTTAAAGATCACATCTTTATCATCCCCTTCCCCCTTTGCATGCATTAAGACCTCATTTGTCATAAAAATGTAGTCTTTTTTCATAAAGGTGCATCCTTTGCACCTAAAATCCCTATTTTCCAATAAAAATGTTATCTTTATGCATCATTTGCATATAAAGATCAAATCTTTTTCAATGCATCCTTTGCATCAAAACCCCCTTTTTCAATGCATCATTTGCATAAAAATCAAATCTTTATGCATCATTTGCATAAAGATCATTTCTTTCAATCAAAAGCATCATTTGCAACCTAAAAATGTCATCTTTTCATTAAAGATTCATTTTTCATCATGCATTTCCCTTTCCCCAACCTTGGAACGGACCGGTGTAAAAGTTCTCATCTTTGCATCGTTCCTTCCATTAAAGGTTCATGATTTCTTTAGGAAAAGGATAACCTTGAACCCTATATCTCCGATTATCGCTTAAGAATGAGTATGAAGCCTCTATACGAGCTCGACCGTCTTAAAGCGTAGGATTGATGGGCTAAGGACATTCCTTCCTAAAGAACCTCATCTTTGACCCAAAAGAGAGTCATTCTCTCGATCACGCAAGTCCCGAGGGTCCCGAGGTTTAAAATGCGATGATCATAAGTCACAAGATGAGGACGGGATCATAATCCCAAATACATAAATTCCAAGGAATCCCGAGCGACAACCAACAAATGGTTTGTACGTCCGGAAGATAACTTGGGACATTCCCTTATTTTCAAACACATGCACACAAAGAAAGCACGCAAGCAAACACGATTAATGAAATCTAGGGAGACTTGCTCCCGCAAGGCACTTTGGGTGAACGCCAAACGTTCTTCCCAAGGGGTAACTTAACCTCCGAACCCATAAAACCTTTTTTTTCAAAGTTTTGAGGTAATCAAATGGCGTGGCGACTCCGTTTTTCAAATAACTCGGATGTCTTCAAACTCGCGTGAATTCCAATAAACAAAAATTTTGGGCACACATTCACGCTTGGCGACTCACTGGGATCATCCCAAAGGAGAAAAGCTTTATTTTCAAAACAAAAGTCGATACTTGGTATATAGGTGGACCCCACTTACCCTTCCCGTATCGCTCCCTAACCCGGGCTTGGGATAACAAGGTGGTTTAACAATCCCACGTACCAAGATCCCTTTTCGAAAAAAATATTTGAGAAAATATACAAAAAGCTTTTCCCTTTGAGCGGGTTAGACTCCCATCGCCGATTTCATTAATCGTGCTTGCTTTCTTTACCATGCATTGCATCATTTGCATCTTGGAATCTCGTGCATACTTTGAACGGGAAACAACCCGAAAATAGCAAAGGAGTGGAACTCGGAAAATTGATCCATGCAGCCGTACGGCTAATCCTCATAGGATTCTCGACCATACGACCTCAGCGGCAATTCCACCAGAAAAATCATGGTTAATCCGGGCGCTCCTAGCAGCTTGGGGCTATTCAGCTCCATGACCGACTGGGGCTCCTGTAAAATTTACGTGCTTACGTGTTGCATTTTCCCCCGTCCCGAAAATCATTCCTTTAAAACACATTTATGAAAATCTCTCGTTTTAACTCAAAAGGAACATTTTTAGGAGACCGCACACTACGCGCACCCGATATATCCCGTACACTTTTGCACGCACGTCCTTCAAACCCGAGGGTGGTTCCAAACTCTCGGCACACGGGACATGTCTCTTACGATGCTCCCGGCGCGCACGGAATCATCCCAACCTCCCCAATGGCAAAAACATGCTGCCGACCAATGCACACCCGTGTCACACGTTTCAAAAACCGTGACTTTTGGTTGGTTTTTGGTCTAGTCCGTGTCATATAGCCCAGCTTGCATACCCACGTAAAGGTCAAGCCTTAGCTCATAATCTAAGCCAAGATTTTCGCTCAAGCGAAATTCCCGCCGAAATTCCGACAAGGAAAAATCGTGGGATCTTGACTCCGACATTGACTATTGACCTTGACCCGCACGGAATGCGTAAAAGTCAAGACCAAGTCTTTGCCAAAATAAAAGATCTTTCGCTCAAGCGAAGCTCTGCCAAAATTCCGACAAGGAAAAATTGGCAAGATCTTGACCGGCATTGACTTCGATTTCGACTCACGCACTGCGTATGCAACGAAGTTCAATGTGACACTGTGTCATCCGGCTTTTGCCGCCCGACCCATGCCTATTATATTCTCGGACATTACCGAAAGTCAAAACCGTCATTCGCTCAAGCGAAACTCGTCAAAGATCCGTCAAGGCAGAGACGAGACTTTCCCGATTGCCTTGACTATAATCCGCACGCTCGTGCGTTGAAAGGTCCTATGACCCGCTAGACCCGATAGGAGCGTTTCTTACTTTGGCGGTGGGATCCGCGTGCCCTATAGGACCTCGCCCGGGCCGTCCCACCCCGGGAGGTCGAAATACAGTGGAATACGAGGGGCTTATAGACGTAGTGACGGAACCCACCGATCCAGATCTAGAGTAGTTGTGGAAAAAGAAGGGCGTAACCCCTTTTCCAACCAAATAGATATTAATAAAAGACACTTGTTTTAAGTAAACTTGAAGATTCTAATTTGCATATTGCCCGAGCCTTCACCTAAACACCTACCCCGAGTCTAAACCTTTCCTATCCCTTTCCCGCTAGCCGAGAAAGAAGTGGGTGAGAACACCGGCCGCCGACTTGTTAGCGCGTAATCCTCGCATAGGTTCGCGTAATCCTCGCTTTGTCAGCCTTTTCAAAGTGTCAAAATGGCCAACATGGTAATCCACAACGGTAATGACCAAGCAATTGAGGGGCTATCCTGGGCTCAACCCAAGCCTCACATCTCGGTATGATGTATGTGATTGCGAAGACCGCCTCGAGTATGAGTATCAAGAATGGATCAATGAGGACGCTCCTTCAAGGAAGAAGAAGAAGAGAAAGTCCACACTAGCAGGCTTAAGGAAAGATACGAAGCCGGGGACAAGAGCGTAGGAACTTTGGGAGAGCCTTCGGCAAGTTCGACTACTATGTCGCTTATGCCAAGGAACCCGTCAAGGAACCCGTCACCCCAAGCACACCCTCGATATCCCCATGTACAGTGATCCTCTTGAAGCGTAAAGTGCCGAATTTGTGGCCATCGTGAAGTTCAATGAGAAGCTAGCGTATCTAGAAGCGTAACACGTAAAGCCTATTGAATACGTAGCAAGTCAAGGAAGAATTAAGATCCCCTCTCGAAGAAGACTTCATCGCATTATCCAAAGCCAACCCTTCTATTGGCTACACCGACAAGGTCGTGGTGTCCAAGATCGCAAAGAGAAAATGAGTTATCGCAGCGCATTGATAAGATGAGCCGACCCTTCGCCAATGAGTCCAATGCTACGAAGAGCTAGCCGAAAGATTGCAACAAGTTACTTTAGTTCCCCTCACCATCTTTCCACAAAGCACCGCCCGTTAATGATTTCCGGCAAGCTTTTGATCGTTCGAAGTCTCCAACTTTCTCGAAGAACGCCGGCAAGACCGCTACTCCCTGTGGCAACAAAGAAGAAGGAGCGAGATCCCGGCCCAACCCTCGTCAAGTCCCCCTCGAGTCAATAAGTAGTGTAGGGTCCAGAGTCGTTGTTGTCTATTCAATTGAGTCAGAATCTTCGACCTGGGCCTCGTAGTCATCCGAAGGCCTCACGCCCGAGGATTATGAAAATGTAATCGATGTCATCTTTCCCCTTATCTTGAATGAAATGACAAATCTTTCTCGATTATCCTCTTATTGCCAACTTAACAAATGATAAATTAACTCAAAACTTAACAACAGCTTAATAATGAATCATTTGAACAAGATGCAAACACACTAAACGAACAATACATTAAAGAAATCTTTAAGGTGTTTCGTAAAAGAGGAAAACCGGGCCCAAGCCGCCGAGGAGGTTTTGATAAGTGTGAACTTGGGTACTATTGAGGAACCTAAAGAGACACAGATTGGAAGCTTCTTCCAGGGGGTTGAAAGGGACAGATTGATCGAGCCGCTCGTAGAATACGTCGACGTGTTTGCATGGTCATACAAAGATATGCCGGGGCTAGGACAGCTTCGATAGTAGAGCACGTAATCCCTCTAGCACCGCATGCTAAGCCGCAAAGCAAAACCGAGAAAGATCAAGCCGGAATGGTCTCTACAGTCAAAGAAGAAATTGAGAAGCTACGCGGGTAGGATTCATCGTAGTTATTGAATACCCGACATGGTTGTCCAACATCGCGACCGTAACCAAGGCCAATGGGAAGGTGCGCCGCCGTGTGGATTTCCGAGATCCGAACAAGGCCACCCCAAAGACGACTACCCTCTCGCCAAACATAGACATCCCGGTGGACTCCACCGCCAACTACGAAGTCAAATCCTTCGTTGATGGTTTTCATGTGCTACAACCATCAAGATGGCCGAGGAAGACCAAGAAAAGACAGCCTTCACCACACCGCGGGGAACCCATCGTTATACAAAGAATGCCATTCGGGCTCAAGAATGCCGGGGCTACTTACCAAAGGGCAGCGACCGCACTTTTTCATGACATGATCCACAAGGAGATTGAGGTCTACGTGAGACGACATGATAATCCACTCCAAAGGAGAAGGTGGGCAAAGCACTTTGTTGACCTACGAAAATTCTTTGAGAGGCCGAGACAAAGATTCCATGAGACTAAACCCCGCCAAAATGCACCTTCTGGAGCGACAAGGGGAAAAGTGCTCGGGTACATGGTCACGAGCGAGGTATAGAAGTTGACCCCGAAAGATCAAAGCTATCATGGATATGAGGCCACCTCAAACCTGCATGTAAGTCAAAAGCTTCATGGGTAAATTGCAAGACATTAGCCCGTTTCCACAATCGCTGACCACTATGCGCGAGCCCATCTTCAAGCTCATGAAGAAGAATGTGGACACGTAATGGACCGAAGAATGCCAAGATGCCTTTGACCGCATCAAGGCATACTTAGTACATCCCCGTACTATGCCCCCCACATAGACGTAAGCCTCTTCTCGCTCTATCTCACCGTCGCGTACACGGCAACTGGGGCTATGCTTGCTCAAGAGAAGAAAGACTCTGTAGAAAATGCCATTTACTTTGTCACCCTGGTTACAAGGGAGTGAGCTCAATTACTCAAAGATGTGAAAAGACTTTGCAGGATCGGTCCGGGTAGTCGGCAAGTCAAGCATTATATGCAAGCCCACCCCGTGAACTTGGTCTCGAAAATGGACCCCATCAAGTACATCTTTGACAAGCCTTCCCTCTCGATGCGTTTAGCGAAGTGGTCCTTCTTCTTGGCGTAATACGACATCAACTATGTGACCGTAAAGGCCATCAAGGGTCAAGCATTGTCGATCACCCGGCGAATTTCCCAAGCAATGAAGACAAAGGGCCCGAACCCCAATTTCCGATGAAGGGATCTTTGCAGCTGAGCTCGAAAATAGATGGCAATTGTTCTTTGACTGAGCCGCTAACAAAAGAGGAAATGGTGTAGGAATGCTATTGGTCGATCCGAAAGATGAGCATACCCCCATAGCCCTCAAGTTGAACTTTCCCGCCACGAACAATGCCGCCGAGTATGAAGCCCGCATTGCTGGTTCCTGGAGGCCGCCTTAGAAAGAAATGTCAAGGAGCTCGAAGTTTACGGGAGACTCACCCTCGATCATCAACCAAGTCTCCAACAAGTGGAAGACTCATGACCCTAATCTACAACGGTATCATGCCCATATGGAGGAGTTGGATCGGACAGCTCAGAGAAGTGACTTTCCACTACTTGCCGAGGGAAAAGAACAGATTCGCAGATGCCCTAGCTACTCTAGCCTCATTGGTAGAGATCCCCGAGGGAAAAGCCATAAAGCCCTTCAGAGTGGGTAGAAGAGAAGCCCCAGCTTTCTCGTTGTGAAGTGGACCTCGGGACCCGAGCCTATAAAGGAACCTTCGTACACCGTATTTACCAATTCCTCAAAGACGGAGAGCCGCCTTTCGTAGACGAAGAAGGTAGACCAAAAGAAGGTATCGTGAGCCAAGAGCTTACAAGCCCCGAAAAGGTTGGCTTCTCATTATGTCATTCTAGGAGGCAACCTATACAAGAAGCGGTATCAAGGACCACTCCTCTTATGTGTCACTCAAGAAAGAGCCAGAGAGTTGATGACCGAAGTCCACAATGGTCCCCGCGGTCCTCACATGAATGCCAGAGCCCCGATGCAAGTGATCCTCGTAATGGGTTACTACCGGATCTCCATGGAAACAGATCGCATTCAACACGTCCGAACCTCGCGACAAATGCCGCCGGCTTGCCAACCTCAACCATCTCCCACCTCATGACTCGTACCGCATGACGACTCCTTGGCCGTTTGCAACTTGGGGCATTGACGTGATAGGGAAAATATCCTCGCAGAAGCAATGGGCACGAGTTCGTGTTGGTAGCCATCGACTACTTCACAAAGTGGGTAGAGGCCAAGTCCTACAAGGTCCTCACTTCCGTAAAAGTGGCCCAGCTTCATCAAAGAAAACATAATGTGCGTATATGGGGTGCCCAACGAGATCATTTCCGATAATGGGTCACACTTCGAAGGAGATCAAGCGATAGATGGCCGTCGAATTCAGCAGTTACTCGCCACAAGTCGTCCCCGCATGCACCTCAAACCAATGGAGCCGTGGAAGCCGCTAATAAGACACTCGAGCGGATCATCCTAAGATGGCCACCCGTGGTCGTGATTGGCCCGAAAAGCCGCACCTAGCACTCGGGGCTAACGTCCGTCGAATGCCTGGCACAGAGAAACTCCTTTTGCCCTAACTTACTGGGATGGAAGCAAAGTGTTAGCACAAGTGGAGTTGGAAATCCCGTCATTAAGGGTCCTCCCCGAAAACAAAGTGTCAATGAAGTGGAATGGTTGCGCACTCGCATGATGCATGAATTAGCCCCGCTTGACGAGAGAAGGCTAAAAGCCATGGAACACACCCGAGCCTACTGAGGCGAATGGCCGTGAGCGTTTGATAAAAAGGTCAAGGCCAGAGACATCAAAGAGGGCGACTTAGTGCCGAAAGTAAAGCCCCTACCGCAGACAACCCCGGGAAAATGGGAACCCGTCTCGGATCGGCCCTTATGTGGTGCGTAAAATACCGTCAGGAGGAGCAATGAAGCTTGCGTACTTGGATGGCAATCCCTTTGTCCACCCGGCCAACGGTGATAAACTCCGAAGATACTATGTCTAAAAAAAAAAAAGAAAAAAAAAAAAAGAAAAAAGTGCAAAAGAGTAATACCCAATAGGCCGAAACCCCAAAAAGGGCGGTCTAGGCAAAAGACAAATGGTTGCACATATAAAAAAAAAAAAAAAAAAAAGAAAAAAAAATCTTAGTGCAAAAAGAGTAATGCCCAGCTAGGGCCGAAAACCCCAAAAAGGGCGGTCTAGGCAAAAGACAGTGGCCGCACATAAAAAATTGGTTCACCGTAATGAACTACGAAGACCTCGAGCCCCTTAGCCTTTCTTGTAAAAGGGGAACGTAGGCGTACCATATATGGTTCGGTCTAAACAATAAAAAGGACGATTAAGTTTCCATGAAATGTGTCCTAAACAATAAAAAGGACAATCAAGCTTCCATGAAGTGCGTCCTAAATAATAAAGGGTATTTCAGCTTTTCATAAACGGGTCCCAATCAATAAAGACATTTGAATTTCCATGAAATGTGTCTTGATTAATTTTTAAGATAATATTTCTTGTTCATTACAAGTTAAAAACTTCTTGATGAGTTCAAGCACGGTCTACCTCTTAACTCGCTTAACTCCGCTAAAAAGATCTAAAATACAATAAAATGCCTAAATAAACTAATGTGTTTGCAAATGGCAATAAGAGGATCTTGAGAAAAGACTTGTCTACCGTCATTCGCCGAGTCTTCTTCGCCTTCTTCCCTTTTCCTCGGCCTCGTCGAGTCTTCTTCCTTTTCTTCTCAATAATGTCGGTATCCCTCATCCCGACCTCTCGGTATCCTCACCGGAGCCTCTACCAACCCCGTGTCAATGAGCGCTCTATACGAGCACGAGTCCGCACCTCCTCCCTCTCGAGCCTCGGCCAAAGGAGCGACCTCTGACAATCTCTTGTACCGAGCCTCCATATCTCCGACCAAGTCACCCGATTGGTTATGGCAACTCGCCTTAGCCTCGCCTCCCTCGTAGTCCTACTCGAGTCACGCCGCCTCCCAATAAAGCTCGACGTCTATCCTCCAAGATAGCCCGAGTCGCTCCCATCTCCCTCTCGTACTACCCAAGTAGACAAGTGGGTCAAGATGGTGCTCTTCCCGCTTCCCGAAGATAGCCCCGGTGGGAAAGCAAGATGTGTCCAAGCCTCGAGAAGAAAGAGAAGCCGGCCGGATCTCTCATGTCCAATGACACCACCTCCATGGTCCCATGTCCTCCCAATCACTCAATGGCTCCCGTAAAGCCCCAAACCGCCCGGGATACCAAGCAGTGGTATGTAGAAGGACGACCAGCCAGAATCCCGGAACACTCACAGCATAAGACTCCCGAAATATCCTCCCGGTCCGCAACCTCCAATGTGGTATCCACCAACGGATGTCCGAAGTGGATAGCCTAGCCATCATCGCCTCCCAGCCTACCCCTTCCTCGCCGCCTAGGCGCACCTCTCCGAGAAATCACCCAAGGGCACCGAGTCGGCAAAGCCCTGTGCAAAGCCCCGAGCCTCTCCCCGCAGCCTACAGAGTCAACATAGCCGGACTCCTGACCTCATAAAACGGTCTCCCGAGCCATCCTATCGATCCCATGAAATGTCTCTCCCAAAACCAATGGGACAATATCCTTCCCACTCCGCAGCCTCTCGACCATGTCCAAGAGGCCACTATGACAGATCCCCACGGACTCAAAGTTGAACAAAACAGAGAATACGCAGAGAATGAAAGCATCCATAGCCACCGTGGTCGCATCCATATATGGAGACCCAAACTCCGCCCGGATATCGTAAAGGTCAATCCTATCCGGGCTACCATCATCCTCTCAGCCTCTCCCAAAGGAATCTGCAGTAAAAGATGCAAGCTTTACCGTCACCGGCACGTCTCCGATCAGCGGAATAGATATAGCCTCGCCTCGGGACCCCAATCAAGGCTCAAGTCTTCGTGGCGTTGGGACGATTTCGTTGTAAGAAAAGCAATAAACATGTCTCCGACGTCCTGTAACTTTGCCGCGGCTCTCAACAGATCCCAATCGGGCGGGAGATCCCTCAAATGCCATAAAGACTTGATCTTGAAGGAAGAATCAAGCAGCCCCTTGTGATTTTGGAAGTTATATCTCGCCCAAGATTGAAGACCTGGATAGAAAATGGTCTCGCTTCCCTTTGCAATCCGACGGGCTTCTCCATCGCAAAGTGTTCAAAGATGGTGCTTTTCGGTCCAAAATATGCTCGGGAACAATTGGGACAAGTCTAGAGTGAAAATGAAATGAAATGGCCAAGCCTTGCTTTTATTCGTAAAATAACCAGTTCAGACGTAACTCGTTAGCCGCACGGCTTCATTTGCCCTCAAGGCCATGCCGCACGGCTACATTAGCCCTCTCGCAGAAATTCTGCGGCAACCAAAGTTGCTGCCCAAGGGAGTTTTCACCCCACTTTTTCAACCAAAACCCGTACAAAAACATATCCGTAAGCCATTCAAGCATTTATACACCATTATAAATCATTTTGGCCCGCCAGCCCCAATTCCAAGCAAAAAAGTCGCCCCAAGGCTCGTATAATATGCAAATTGAAAAAGCATGAATTAGAAAAGCAAATAAAATGTAAATACAATGTTTTCGCCCCATCGGCGCCCAAATAAAGCAAAAATAAACAAAGTGTGCATAAAAATTGTTAATTGTTTGTTTTTGTTCCAAATCTACTCTAGAGACCTCCTAGGCCTCCGATTCTTCTTCATCTTCATCGCTACTCGCCTCATAAATGCTAGCCTCCCTCATCAAGTCCTCCCGGTCGCTCACGTCGACAAATGGACATTATCGTGCCCGTACTCGCCCACTGCCTGCAATGTCGCCGCTGGGTCCCCGCCCCGAGGCATGGCACCGGGAAGAGTACTCCGAGGCCGATGAGGTAGACGTCTGTGCCCCCGACGTGCCGTCTCTTGCGCCTGTGCTCCGTGCATCCGTCGCCGCCTTCGAAGCGCAGGCCAGCTTCCTTAGAAGAGACCGGCACATGTCCTTCCAGCCCCTATTCGCCCGACCAGCCTATCGTAAGTGCGAGCCGGAACTCCGAGAAAAGAAGAGAAAAATCTCTTAAAATCTCGTAAAATTGCAAAAGCAGTAAAATCAAAGCTAAAAAGGGAATAAGACCCTAAGAGTACACTTACAGGCTATCAAAGGCAAGGTGTACTGGGGCTCCCTAGTATCGGGGACAGGTATCCTCATCCTCCTCGGCACTCCATGGATCACATAGACAGATGCGCAGGAGGGATCGGCGGGTCGCAGGCTCATCCTCCCCATATCCCTGAGTGACCGCGCTTCACTAGCTTCGTGGCGTCCTCAGGCGCTGCTCCACAAACACAGCGTAGGGGGTGTCCATGTCAAAATACTCCTCCGCAGCCACGCCTGCCTGGTACCTAGCAATCTCATCCTCTGGCCAATCCCTGGGCTGCAGCATCCGTGCTGGAGGGTCAGAAGGAGTAATGGCATCCAATGGAGGGACATGGCCATGCTGCCTCGAGAAGCGGTCCCCCAGATAAATGACATCACATGTCAGCCCTGTGAGCCACCTCCTCTGCCTCGTCACCTCGATGGCATCTCCCAGCAAAATCTCTGGATACCTGCCCCAGGGGTAGAAGTCCACTCCATCGTGCCCATCCCTGTTGATGACCGGCCTCACCATTTTGTAGTCGAAGGTAATCCGGGTCTTCCCCGTGAATTTATCTCTCGCATCTCCTCCAAATAACCATAGCAGGAAGATGGTGACATCACTCTGCTGGTTCCAAGGGAAGAACCCGATCACCTCGCAAAACCAGGCCTGCATGTTCAAAACATCAAAAGGTCATTTTCTCTCTTATAAAAGTCTCAAGACAGGAAAAGAGAAAAGAAAAAAAAGGAGACTACCTCAAGGGCAAATGAGAAGCAGTCCATGGAAGCAGCTTTGTTCCGACTGTACATGTCCAACGAGAAGTACAACTCCGCCAATCCGGCCTCTCCCCAAGAGACCGTCCCTATCCCATCAACATCCTCCAGAGAGTCGAGGAGGCAAGTCATAGCTAGCATCCTGCATCTGGCGAAGATAGTGACCGATAGCATCAACCATATGAATGCTCTAGCCAGCACTGGGCAGTCACATCATTAGCAGCAAATTTCGCATGCAAGTCTCGAATCGCCACCTCGACATTCCGTGTCTCCATCCCCAGCCCCTTGGGAATCATCTCAAACCCTACCAAAGCCCGAAACTCCTCGGCCAGTAATATGGTCTCTCCAAGTCACGGCCTCCCCAGTGAACTTTAGGCCGTAATAGCCGTGAAATCGGCAGAGTCACCGTCGCTCTCCCACTCAGGTGAAAGCTATGAGTACTGTCCCACCAGAACTCAGAAAGGGCCTGGACCAAGCCCTTGCTCTTAGATGTGATGTGGACACCCCTGCCGATGGCCTCTACAAATGCATCCAGGCCGGTAGCCCTCACCAGCTGCTTGGGATTTGCCCCATTCTTCTCAAAATCCGGCATCCTCTGCCAAAGCTTGACCGCTATCTCGGACGGTCCTCTAGACTTGTTCTCCTGTAGACAAGCACATCAAAAAGAAGCGTCAGTCCTTCATATCATTTCAAAAGCATGCATATATTCAAAAGTGCACATATTTTCAAAAGAAAATCATTCACAAAAGTTTTTCTAGCATTATTTGCATCGAAAAAGCGTCTTTCATCACTTGAAACGCGTCATGTCCCGTTGCTTTCCTAAGGCACAAAATCACAATTTTCACAATTCTGTGCACATAAGCATTATTTTTTCAAATAAAATGGCATGCATGAATCATTTTCATCTTCCAAAATCATGTTTTCTCATTCAAAATCAGAATTTTGACCTAGTTCTAGCACAAGGCAAGAGCTCCGTCTCATATTTAGACAATTTTTCATTCTTACTTCATTTTGCGAGAAAAAAGTGAGTCATTCTCATAATTTTCATCAAAAAAGTTGCACATTGCACATTCTTAACCTCATAGGTTGTTCATGCATCTCAAAATCATTCAAAAAATCATTCAAAATCCTATAATTCGGGTCAAGCCCTAAATCATTCAAAAATCAAGCAAAATCATCGGATTTGAGCAAAATGAGAATGCTTACCCCAACCGATCGCGGGTTCGTCGATTTGTGCTCCCTTCTCCCCGGGTAAAGCTCCGATGGAGGCGTAAGGAAGTCATACTTCCTCTCCGTCCGCACGAGCTCCTTCCTCCTCCTTCTCGCGGCCGCCGAGATGTTTCTCCTTGCTTGCCTCGGTATGGGATTGCCCTCCGGATCCATCTCAAATCAAAGGGAAGCGAAAGGGGTTGAAGAATTTCGAAATTCTCTCTCTCTCTTCTCTCTCTCTCGGCTGAAGTGGTCGGCAACAAATGCCCAATGCCCGTTCAAAACCTGATTTTAAATAATCTGAAAAAAACAAGTCTCTAGCCGTACGGCTTCTTTTTCTCCATCTCATGCCGGGCGGCTTCATTCGCTCTGAGCAGAAATTACAATCCTCCCCCTGGACCTTCCACCTGGGCATGCAATTTCCGTTATCTTTTAACCAAGATAACATCTTTTCAGAAAATATCCCTTATCTCTTTAGCAATCAAGCTTTATTTCCAGTCGCCTCCGTTAATTCCGTTATAACGGGATAACCCTAGGTGACAACCTCCGAATTGTCAGAACTCTAAACTTGTGCTACCTCTATCCGCGAATAGTGAAGTATGACCAAGTCATTCCAACTTGTGCTACCTCTATCCGTGAATAGTGAAGTATGCCCAAGTCATTCCAACTTGTGCTACCTCTATCCGCGAATAGTGACGTATGCCCAAGTCATTCCAACTTGTGCTACCTCTATCCGCGAATAGTGATGTATGCCCAAGTCATTTCAAATTGTGCTACCTCTATCCGCGAATAGTGACGTATGCCCAAGTCATTCCAATTTGTGCTACCTCTATCCGCGAATAGTGACGTATGCCCAAGTCATTCCAACTTGTGCTACCTCTATCCGCGAATAGTGAAGTATGCCCAAGTCATTCCAACTTGTGCTACCTCTATCCGCGAATAGTGAAGTATGCCCAAGTCATTTCAAATTGTGCTACCACTATCCGCGAATAGTGACGTATGCCCAAATCATTTCAACTTGTGATACCACTATCCGCGAATAGTGACGTACGCTAAAGTTTCCCAACTTAAGTCACCTCTATCTCCGTCATAAAGAGATAGCGCCATAAGCTCTAGCTTCATCAGGTGACAGCCTCCGAATTGTCAAAATCTCAAGGATCCTAGACATCGTTCCTAACTATCTAGTGATGCTTGAACTACGATCAAGGCTTGATTCCTCCGGGATACGTAGGTAGCCTTTTATAAAAGGTCCAGCCATTCGACCACTTTGGTCACCCTGTTTCTTTGTCACTCCTCAGTGATAAAGCGCCCCTCATAGAAGTTCAAATATTCGACCACCTGGGTCACTCCTAGCATGTCCCCAGTAGGATCAATTGCTTGACCTCCTAGGTCATTTTCTCTTCTTTTTCCCGGCAAGAGACCAGTTTCTCTTCTTCCTTCCCCGGATCCTAATCCCGAACTACGGCTGGCTTGATTCCTCCGGATACGTAGGTAGCCTTCCAAAAGGTTCAGCCACTCGACCACCTTGGGCTCCCAATCCGTCTCGGCATTCGCCAGATCGGATCCTTTTCTATCGACAACCCCACTCGCCTTGCAAGTGACGTTGCCGAGGGGCTTCGTAAGTACCCAAATCTGGCTCATGCCTTCCTGCTAATTTTCCCGACATTTCGGTAAATTTCCGCGGTAATTCCCGGACCTTCCTAGTGTTCCGGAAATGTCCTGAGCAGTCCCAAATTAAAATAAGGGCTGTAGGGAGCCTTCCTAATTAAGAAAACACGTTTTTCTTAATTAAAGGGAGAAGCTTCTAGAATAATGCCACCTTGCATGGTTCTAGAATGCCGAGTCACAATGGATAAGACCGCACGGCCTCATTTGCAAAGGGCCTCGCAGCCGCACGGCTTCATTAGCCTTATCCGCATCGCCTATAAATAGAGCCCTCCTCTACCCATTTCAACACACAACAACAACACAAACAATCAACAACACACACTCCATAGCAGCCAAGACGTGAAGAAAACCCTTGAAGGCTCAAGAAGGCGAAGAAGAAGCTCAAGAAGCCATCTCCCTCCTCCTTGAAGACCCAAGAAGAACCTCTCCTCCTAGCTCCGTCCGAAGAAGCGAAGGAAACGATTGGTAACCTCGCACGCCCTAACCTTGCATTTTAATTGATATACTTGCTCATTGCATTCATATATCTTGCTTGGGACTTGGCATTTATTCATAAAGATCATATCTTTATCACCCCCTTCCCCCTTTGCATGCATTAAGACCTCATTTGTCATAAAAATGTAGTCTTTTTTCATAAAGGTGCATCCTTTGCACCTAAAATCCCTATTTTCCAATAAAAATGTTATCTTTATGCATCATTTGCATATAAAGATCAAATCTTTTTCAATAAAAATGCATCCTTTGCATCAAAACCCTTTTTCTAATGCATCATTTGCATAAAAATGCTATCTTTATGCATCATTTGCATAAAGATCATTTCTTTCAATCAAAAAGCATCATTTGCTATAACCAAAATGTCATCTTTTCATTAAAGAGTCATTTTTATCATGCATTTCCCCTTTTCCCCTAACCTTGGAACGGACCGGTGTAAAAGTTCTCATCTTTGCATCGTTCCTTCCATTAAAGGTTCATGATTTCTTTAGGAAAAGGATAACCTTGAACCCTATATCTCCAATTATCGCTTAAGAATGAGTATGAAGCCTCTATACGAGCTCGACCGTCTTAAAGCGTAGGATTGATGGGCTAAGGACATTCCTTCCTAAAGAACCTCATCTTTGACCCAAAAGAGAGTCATTCTCTCGATCACGCAAGTCCCGAGGGTCCCAAGGTTTAAAATGCGATGATCATAAGTCATAAGATGAGGACGGGATCATAATCCCAAATACATAAATTCCAAGGAATCCCGAGCGACAACCAACAAATGGTTTGTACGTCCGGAAGATAACTTGGGACATTTCCCCCCCTTATTTTCAAACACATGCACACAAGAAAGCACGCAAGCAAGCACGATTAATGAAATCTCGGGAGACTTGCTCCGGCAAGGCACTTTGGGTGAACGCCAAACGTTCTTCCCAAGGGGTAACTTAACCTCCGAACCCATAAAACAACCTTTTTTTCAAAGTTTTGAGGTAATCAAAATGGCGTGGCGACTCCGTTTTTCAAATAACTCGGATGTCTTCAAACTCGCGTGAATTCCAATAAACAAAAATTTTGGGGCACACATTCACACCTATGCGGGAAAGGACTGTAACAATGCCACTTCCTTTATTCCCAAGAAACCTAATGCAACCAGATCCCGGCTCCAAGGCTTGAGAAACTTAAGGATGCCTTTGAGTGATATCTTCAGAGGTTTGGTAAAAGAAGGTTTGCTCCGACCTTTAGATAATTATCAGCCTAGAGACCCCAATTCTCCTTTGGATACCTCCAAGCATTGTGCCTTTCATCAGTACCATGGGCACCTGACAGATGATTGCGTCTCCCTGAAAAGGGCAATCCAAGGTTTGATAGAGCAAGGAAAGTTAGAAGTCCCCGAGGGGCCTTATACAGTCAAAAATCCTTTTCCAGGAAACCATAACCAAGTGAACATGATTGAAATCGGAGAGCCTTCGCATGCCAACGAAAATGTGGAAACTGGTGAAGATCCTCAGATGATTAATCTCGAGTCCGGATTTGAGAATGATGGACAGACCTATCCTCCCGAGATCCCTCAGACAGACCAGCATTGGATCCAGTTGGTAGAGCAGATGAGACTGCGACATGAAGCTCAAATTGACAACCTTCTGGAGGTCTTCAGGAGCCATGGTTTGGCCGCCAGTCCCAATCTCGATGGCACTTTTACCGTGAAGAAGGAAGAAAATCCTCCTCCCACTCTCAATCGTCCCGGATATGTCAGGACGCCACCACCAGCTTCCTATGTCACCACCGTCGGAACTCCTGCCCGCTGACTTACAGGCCATCAGGGCTCTCGAGGAACGCCAAAATGAACAGCAGGCCTGGATCGAAGAGGCCACACGTCATTTCGGAACATTGGCAATCCCCCAACTGACTGGGGCTCCCCTGAAGGACAAATACGTGCCTGCTTCCTCGACCTCTAATGCCTCTCGTTACACCTCAGAATCCAACCATTTGCTTCCCGGCGAGCCCAGCAGCAAATCTCCTCAGTCTAGCTCAACTCAGAACCATTCTAGCACAACTCGACCAGGGGCCCCAAATTCACCACCAGTTGTTGAGCACATTTGGTGGGATATCTGTGACTGCCCCGACTGCCTCGAGAGGGACTATCAAGATTGGATAAATGAAGATCGTCCTCCCAAAAAGAAGAAAGCCTCTTCCCAGCAAAAGTTGGAAGAAAAATTCGAAGCTGGTGATACCAGTGTGGGGACACTCGGGGAACCTTCAGGAGGATTTGACTACTATGTCATTTACTCTAATGGGCCTAAGGTCCCTTCCTCCACGAAACTGCAGCGCAAATGACTGAGTCCTTTTTGAGGCCCGAAATTCAAGTACCAATGAATAGTCTTTTAGTCAACCTTTGTAGGTTCCAGTATTTTTCTCTTTCACCTAAGTCCTTCCTGGACATTTGTCGTTTTAGTCCGTTTTGGACATAATAGTTAAATGTCTAACTTTTATATAAGTCTTTTTTCTTTTCTTGATAGACTCGAGACATCACTTGCACACCTACGTTACACTTAATTGAAATGGTTTTATCCTAAATGATCACATGTGCTGCTCAACCACTAATTCTTTGAAATGATTAATATTTAAATTAATCGGAGTAAGAAAATCAATCGATATCCTTCTCAAATTGGGGCTTACCAACTCCCCATCTTGCACCTCATATGCTCACATCTCTTTCATCATCCACGTCATTTCGTTGATCAAGAATTTGCATGAATCTTACTCAATTAAGCTTAAGCAAGCAATGAGGACTCAATTTCGTTTAGGTCATCCGGTAGGGATTGCGGTTGAAGCCGTTCATCTGTAGGGAAAACCTTTACCTCACCCTCACCAAACAATACCCTTTCATTTCAAGATCGGCGTGTTTTGAAACCCGGTTTAGCCATCATTTTTTGCTCCATGTTAAGAGAAGTCTAAGCAAGCCCAAGAAGTTAGCTTCGAGAGTCGGCGATGCGCAAAATATCTCAAGCCATGAAGGAAGGAAAAAGATAATCCTCAACTCCTCAGGAGGCCTTCCAAGTTATTAAAAAAAAAACAAAAAAAACAAAAAAAAAAAGCAACAAAAAAAAACCAAAAAAAACAAAAAAAGGGGGAAGTATTTTAAATCCTCACAATTCAGCAAGAATCCTCAACGTCTCAGGAGGCTTTTTAAAAGAAGGATTGTCGATCCTCACAATTCAGCAAAAGTCCCCAACTACTCAAGAAGCTCTCCAATAATAAAAAAGGAGCCCGAATTCTCGCAAGTTCGCAAAAGTTTTCGACAGCTTGGACTTCCTCTCACCATTACCTTAATCAATCCCAAGCCATCCTCTCAATTTTAGAGGATACTCCCACTTCCTTAATCAATCCCAAGCCATCCTCTCGATTTTAGAGGATACTCCCACTTCCTTAATCAATCCCAAGCCATCCTCTCACTTTTAGAGGATATTCCCATTACCATTACCCTTGCCTTTGGTCAAAGTCAAAATCTGACCTCTCATTCTTAGAGGCAATCAATCTTCACCGCCGTAGATTTCCTAAACACATCCCTGCAAGCCAACCTCTCATCTTTAGAGGCTTAGTTAGCAAAAAGCCCAGCCCACCTCTCATCTTAAGAGGTCATGATATCCTAAATCACCCGATGGCCGATCGAAGCCCGGAAACCCAGCTACAGTCCCTATCAGATAATAATTTCATTCCAATATCTTCGAGAGCTAAGTCAAATTAATGCTTCATTGCTTGCTTAAATTGGAATCTAATCCATCTTGGCTCAAAGTCATCAATCTAAGATTGTGCAAATTCAATCCATTCATTTGGCACTTCATGTGAGCACATTTCATTTCTCTTCCGCAAACACTTGCCATTTCGTTGATCAAGAATTTGCATGAATCTTCCTCAAGTAAGCTTAAGCAAGCAATGAGGACACAATTTCGTTTAGGTCATTCGGTAGGGATTGCGGTTGAAGCCTTTCACTCTAGAGAAGCCATTACCTCACACTCACTAAACAATACCCTTTCATTTCAAGATCGGCATGTTTTGAAACCCTATTTAGCCATCACCTTTGCTCCTTACTGAGAGAAGTCCAAGCAAGACCAAGAAGTTAACTTCGAGAGTCGGCGATGCGCAAAATATCTCAAGCCATGAAGGAAGGACAAAGATAATCCTCAACTCCTCAGGAGGCTTTCCAAGTCAAAAAAAAAGAAAGGTATTTTAAATCCTCACAATTCAGCAAGAATCCTCAATGTCCCAGGAGGCCTTTAAAAAAAAAAAGAAGGACTGTCGATCCTCACGATTCAGTAAAAGTCTCCGACTTCTCAAGAAGCTCTCCAATGATCAAAAAGGAGCCCGAATTCTCACAAGATTCGCAAAAGTTCTCGATAGCTTGGACTTCCTCTCACCATTACCTTAATCAATTCCAAGCCATCCTCTCGATTTTAGAGGATATTCCCATTACCTTAACCAATCCCAAGCCATCCTCTCGATTTTAGAGGATATTCCCATTTCCTTAACCTCTCGCTTTTAGAGGATATTCCTGTTACCATTACCCTTGCCTTTGGCCAAAGTCAAAATCTGACCTCTCATTCTTAGAGGCAATTCAGTTTCCTTACCTTAGAAATCCTAAACACATCCCTGCAAGCCAACCTCTCATCTTTAGAGGCTTAGTCAGTAAAAAGCCCAGCCGACCTCTCATCTTAAGAGGTCATGATATCCTAAATCACCCGATGGCCGATCGAAGCCTGGAAACCCAGCTACAGTCCCTACCTGATAGTAATTTCATTCTAATATCTTTGAAAGCTAAATCAAATTAACGCTTCATTGCTTGCTTAAATTGGAATCTAATCCATCTTGGCTCAAAGTCATCAATCTAAGATTGTGCAAATTCAATCCATTCATTTGGAACTTCATGTGAGCACATTTCATTTCTCTTCCGCAAACACTTGCCGTGGATGTACCACTGGGCTTCGTATCCGTGTCTTTCATCGAAACTCCAGGAGGACATGTTTTTCAATCCTCAAAATCCTCAAAGGTCCTCAGATCCTCGAATTTCAACATTTGTTCTCTTTTCAATCGGGATAAGCCCGAACTACGGCGACCTGAGCTCCTCCCAAGGAGGGGAACGTAGGCAACCATAACTGATCTGGTCGAAATCACAAACAAATCTCGAAAAAAAAATTCGGTCTCATCAAGGATCGTCCCTATACACTTTCCGTCCTTCCGAGCTTGATTCTCGATATCAGTTGGTTTTCTCCTTGTGATTAATCAAAATATTTGTTCATATCAGATTTAGTATTTGAATAGCCCGAACATCAATAAAGGGTTTTAAGCAGCCTTGTGATCATCATGAATAAGACAAGTTTTCAAGTGTCTCGACAAGTCTTCTCTCTCTACATCATAAGGAAATAGAGCCAAACACTGTTTTTCTGTCAGCAGGGGCTTCCATACACTTTTCCACACCTTGTGATGCTTATACTCTCCCAAAAGAGTCAAACCTAAAGCGAGTGTGTATACAAAAAATCGGGATTCATTCCCACTTTTCGAAAGATGTGCCCCTGCACGTAAACATTTCTGAGTCTTGTCCATTGACTGATTGACTAAAGTTTGAAATGATGGGTTGCCTCCATGGCCACAAGATTACTCTGTCTACAATAGGGATGCATTGAATCTCTCCAAGCTGGGGCTTTTGTTAAGCTGTTCTCTCAGGCTCTCTTTACCAGATTCCCTCTGGGTTTGCTTTGCATCATCAAGTGGGGCTTCGTCATGGTCACCTCATCAAGATCTGGGGCTTCGCCTAGTCATCTCTTCAAAACCAGGGCATTCTCTGCACGTTCTCTGCTATTTGCCATCTCAGGTGCACAACACACCTTATTCTCCCCAGCAACAACTCAATCTGCTGCAATTTGTACTCCCGGGAGCATCCCCGACTTGCCTAGACTGCACAATATCATCCATCACTCATACATTCCCCACCTCATGGGAGAGGGTTCACCCCACCATACATAAACACATACAAACCCTCTCACCACCATGCATCCCCACAGAAATTTCCCAAGGGCTCATGTAGCATGCACAAAACTTGAATCAATAGGAACAATCCTAAGTGATTGAAGATAATAAATCATAATTCCCTGCCAAAAGCTTAGGCTAAGTGCATCTCCAAAAGCAAGTAAATGCATCATCTCGCGAACATATGCAGTGATACTCTCATAATCATCTTGGTTCTATGCATGCATCTGTCATCATGAATGTCATATATGCATCTTCCTCTCTACTAACAAATGCAACAATTCAAACATGAAAGACCAGCTTACCGTTACGACCTGAAGCCTCTTCACAGCAAGGATGGTCTCCATCGAAGCGTAATGACAATGACTTCAACAGAATTGCCCAAATAACTGGCAAGACCCTCGAGTCCGCACCAGCTTGACTCAGACGCCTCAAGTCACCACCATCTTGGATTCAGATATCTAAATCCCGATAGTTATTGTAAGCTCGAATCTTCCCCAGCGAGAACACCTTCAAATAGTCTCCCTCAGGTACAAAACCTCAACTTAGGTTCATACTTCTGAACTAAGTCCCCATTTAGGTTCATACTCCTGAACCAAACCTCAACTTAGGTTCATACTCCTGAACTAAGTCCCCAATTTAGGTTCATACTCCTGAACCAAACCACGACTAAGTCCCCATTTAGGTTCATACTCCTGAACCAAACCTCAACTTAGGTTCATACTCCTGAACTAAGTCCCCAATTAGTTTCATACTCCTGAACTAAACCTCAACTTAGGTTCATACTTCTGAACTAAGTCCTCATTTAGGTCCATACTCCTGAACCAAACCTCGACTTAGGATCATACTCCTGAACTAATTCCCCATTTAGGTTCATACTCCTGAACTGAACCTCAACTTAGGTTCATACTCCTGAACTAAGTCCCCATTTAGGTTCATACTCCTGAACTTAACCTCAACTTAGGTTCATACTCCTAAACTAAGTCCTCATTTAGGTCCATACTCCTGAACCAAACCTCGACTTAGGATCATACTCCTGAACTAAGTCCCCATTTAGGTTCATACTCCTGAACCGAACCTCAACTTAGGTTCATACTCCTTAACTAAGTCCCCATTTAGGTTCATACTCCTGAACCAAACCTCAACTTAGGTTCATACTCCTGAACTAAGTCCCCATTTAGGTTCATACTCCTGAACCAAACCTCGACTAAGTTCCCATTTAGGTTCATACTCCTAAACCAAACCTCAACTTAGGTTCATACTTCTGAACTAAGTCCCCATTTAGGTTCATACTCCTGAACTAAACCTCAACTTAGGTTCTTACTCCTGAACTAAGTCCTCATTTAGGTCCATACTCCTGAACCAAACCTCGACTTAGGATCATACTCCTGAACTAAGTCCCCATTTAGGTTCATACTCCTGAACCGAACCTCAACTTAGGTTCATACTCCTGAACTAAGTCCCCATTTAGGTTCATACTCCTGAACCAAACCTCAACTTAGGTTCATACTCCTGAACTAAGTCCCCATTTAGGTTCATACTCCTGAACCAAACCTCGACTAAGTTCCCATTTAGGTTCATACTCCTAAACCAAACCTCAACTTAGGTTCATACTTCTGAACTAAGTCCCCATTTAGGTTCATACTCCTGAACTAAACCTCAACTTAGGTTCTTACTCCTGAACTAAGTCCTCATTTAGGTCCATACTCCTGAACCAAACCTCGACTTAGGATCATACTCCTGAACTAAGTCCCCATTTAGGTTCATACTCCTGAACCAAACCTCAACTTAGGTTCATCTCCGATGAAAGCTAACGAAATCCCGTTTCTTTCCTCGTTTTCACCTCCGACAGCAAACGTAAGACTAATCCCTTTAAATGAAGTCCACCAAAAGACCGTCTATCCCCTCAGAGTCCATCCCCAAAGAAAGGATACGAACCATCGAAAGAAATCGTTTCAAAACAAGTTGATACCTCCAGATCACCATTTGTCAAGGTTCGAGGCACCTAAAACGCCATCATCAAGGTTCGAGGCACCTAAAACGCCATCATCAAGGCTCGAGGCACCTAAAACGCCATCATCAAGGTTCGAGGCACCAAAAATGCCATCATCAAGGTTCGAGGCACCTAAAACGCCATCATCAAGGTTCGAGGCACCTAAAACGCCATCATCGAGGTTCGAGGCACCTAAAATGCCATCATCGAGGTTCGAGGCACCTAAATGCCATCATCGAGGTTCGAGGCACCTAAAACGCCATCATCAAGGCATTAGGCACCTAAAACGCCATCATCAAGGCTCGAGGCACCTAAAACGCCATCATCAAGGCTGGAGGCACCTAAAACGCCATCATCAAGGCTCATAGCACCTAAAATGCCATCATCAAGGCTGGAGGCACCTAAAATGCCATCATCAAGGCTCGAGGCACCTAAAATGCCATCATCAAGGCTCGAGGCACCTAAAACGTTTGAGGCACCTAAAATGCCATCATCGAGGTTCGAGGCACCTAAAACGCCATCATCGAGGTCCGAGGCACCTAAACCGCCATCATCGAGGTCCGAGGCACCTAAAACGCCATCATCAAGGTTCGAGGCACCTAAAACGCCATCATCAAGGCCCGAGGCACCTAAAACGCCATCATCAAGGCCCGAGGCACCTAAAACGCCATCATTAAGGTTCGAGGCACCTAAACGCCATCGTTAAGGCTTGAGGCACCTAAACGCTATCACTAAGGCTTGAGGCACCTAAACGCTATCACTTCGGTTTCAATACAAAATACGAGGAAAGTGGTAAACCGCAATCATCCTCTAATTCGACAAACTGAAATCATTACCAGGTTCACACCCTAAAATAGTCACTCTAGGGTCGACGTCTGAAGATAATCATACCCGAACTATGATCGGCTTGATTCCTCTTAAGGATACGTAGGTAGCCTACCATTAGGTTCAGCCATCAGACCGAAATGGTCATTCCTTTTCCCAGCGGTTCGACCAAAATGGTCACCCTCTTTTCCCCAGCAGATTGGGACCTCACTTTTATCGACGACCCCACTTCTTCCGAAAGTGCCGTCCTCGAGGGGCTACTGTAAGTGTCCCAATCTGAACCGCCAATGTTCCTTCAGCCCAATTTAACATTTTCCACATCAAATAAACATTTAAGGGCATTTTGGTCACTTCCTAAGGCAATTTAAACAAGGGAGGACCTTAAAGGAACAACAAAATGGGTTGGATCTCGCTGGAAAAAGTGATTTCCAAGAAATTGACCAACTTTTAATTAATTGCAAACAGCCAAAACTGCTTTTCTGCAGAATCAGGCACACCTACATCCCAATCCGCGTGGATAAGAATGAGACTCAGTCTCATCCGCGCGGACACTATTGAAACCTAATCCAGCTTATAAATTCAACCCTTTTCTCTCAGTTTAAGGAATGAACAACTTACACACTGTTACTCTTCCGAAATATCTCCAGAAAACAGCCTTCAAACACTCATCCAAACACAAGCCCTAAACACAAATTCAAACACTAAATCTTGATACTCCTCAAGTCAAACTCCAAACCAAGGAAGATAGGGTGTCACCATTGGTAAAACCCTCCTTCTTTTCACTAAACTTATCTTTGTTCAAGCATCATCTTCCTTAAATTTTGTTATCTTGCTATATTTCTTTAGATCTTGTTTATCTACTTGTTAAATCTTCACTATCTATTTATTTATTGTTGATCCCCCTCCCTCTAGTCCTTGGATCTAGGAAGATCTCCATGGAGTTCATCTCCATGGATGATCTTCCATGTAGGTCTACATCTTTTCTTATGTTACTCCCAAATGTCCCTTGTTTTTTACATAAATTTGCTTTACTTGACCTAAGAATGTTCACCTTGGAGTAAAATCTACATGGATGACCATCTTAAATGGTCTAAATTGTTTACTTCCTTGTAAATACTTTTCCCTAGTCTAATATGTTCACCTTGGAACCATTTCCATGGATGAACATCCTTAAGACTCACAAATTAGGTCACACAAGATGTATGAGATACACTTGAGTATAGATCTCAAGGATGGTCATCTTAATGACCACCTTAGAAGATCTTCCTCTAAAAGTTGATACATCTTGACCTACTTCTTGTTTTATCAAATTTATTTTATGTTAAATCTCTCCATCCCAAGCAAATGAAGTGCTTCTAAGTCCTAATGTACCCTAATGATGGCTTGATATAGTAGATCACCACTAATCATGTTTATTGATCACTAATCAAAGCCTAAGGGAAATGGGGACAAGCATGGATGCAAAATCCAAAAATGTTTTTACTTAACATTTTCTGTTGCAAACTCCAGTTCTGATTCTGTAACTCCAGTAGACATTCTGAAAATTACAGAATCAGACTGGAAAGCTGCCAAAAATGAAACCTACTGCCTTATCTGCGCGGACAGGATTGAGGCTCGTCCTGATCCGCGCGGACATGAATGTTCCATGGCAGATATTTTTGTTTTCAGTCCTTTTTCACTCACAGAAGCACACTGTTTTGATTAATTTCAGTCCAGTCCAGTCAAAACTTTTATTTCTAGAAAATCCCTTTTTCAAAACACATACACACACACACACATATAAATGGTTTCAAGTTTGGAAGACTCATTTTACGAGGCATTCCGGGTGAACGTGCTAATCGTTCTTCCCGGAGTGTAACGTGACCTCCGAACTAACTTCTCTCATTTTTGGGCATTTTTCAAAGTTTTGGCCTTAAACTAAAAATGGCGTGGCGACTCCGTTTGATTTTTCAAAATTAAAAATCGGACGCACATCATCACAGTGCCTCGAATCTTGATGATGGCGTTTAGGTGCCTCGAACCTTGATGATGGCGTTTTAGGTGCCTCGAACCTTGCTGATGGCGTTTTAGGTACCTCGAACCTTGATGATGGCGTTTTAGCTGCCTCGAACCTTGATGATGGCATTTTAGGTGCCTCGAACCTTGATGATGGCATTTAGGTGCCTCGAACCTTGATGATGGCGTTTTAGGTGCCTCGAACCTTGATGATGGCGTTTTAGGTGCCTCGAACCTTGATGATGGCGTTTTAGGTGCCTCGAACCTTGATGATGGCTTTTTAGGTGCCTCGATCCTTGATGATGGCGTTTTAGGTGCCTCGAACCTTGATGATGGCGTTTTAGGTGCCTCGAACCTTGATGATGGCATTTTAGGTGCCTCGAACCTTGATGATGGTGATCTGGAGGTATCAACTTGTTTTGAAACGATTTCCTTTGATGGTTCGTATCCTTACGTTGAGGACGGACTCTGTGGTGAAAGACAGTCTTTTGGTGGACTTCGTTTGAAGGGATCGGACTTACGTTTGCTGTCGTAGAAAGAAACGGGAATCCGTTAGATTTCGTCGGGGATGAACCTAAGTTGAGGTTTAGTTCAGGAGTATGAACCTAAATGGGGACTTAGTTCAGGAGTATGAACCTAAGGGGGAACCTGGTTCAGAAGTATGAACCTAAATGGGGACCGGGTTCAGGAGTACGAACCTAAATGGGGACTTAGTTCAGGAGTATGAACCTAAGTGGGGACCTGGTTCAGGAGTATGAACCTAAATAGGGACTTAGTTCAGGAGTATGAACCTTAGTGGGGACTTAGTTCAGGAGATGAACCTAAGTAGGGACCTGGTACAGGAGTATGAACCTAAATGGGGACCTGGTTCAAGAGTATGAACCTAAGTTGAGGTTTGGTTCATGAGTATGAACCTAAATGGGGGCTTAGTTCAGAAGTATGAACCTAAGTGGGGACCTGGTTCATGAGTATGAACCTAAATGGGGACCTGGTTCAGGAGTATGAACCTAAGTTGAGGTTTGGTTCAGGAGTATGAACCTAAGTTGAGGTTTGGTTCAGGAGTAGGAACCTAAATGGGGACTTAGTTCAGGAGTATGAACCTAAGTTGAGGTTTTGTTCAGGAGTATGAACCTAAATGGGGGCTTGGTTCAGGAGTATGAACCTATGTTGAGGTTTGGTTCAGGAATATGAACCTAAATTGGGACTTAGTTCAGGAGTATGAACCTAAGTTGAGGTTTTGTACCTGAGGGAGACTATTTGAAGGTGTTCTCACTGGGGAAGATTCGAGCTTACAATAACTACCGAGATTTAGATATCTGAATCCAAGATGGTGGTGACTTGAGGCGTCTGAGTCAAGCTGGTGCGGACTTGAGGGTCTTGCCAGTTATTTGGGCAATTCTGTTGAAGTCATTGTCATTACACTTCGATGGAGACCATCCTTGCTGCGAAGAGGCTTCAGGTCGTAACGGAAAACTGGTCTTTCATGTCTGAATTGCTGCATTTGTTAGTAGAGAGGAAGATGCATATATGACATTCATGATGACGGATGCATGCATAGAACCAAAATGATTATGAGAGTATCACTGCATATGTTCGCGAGATGATGCATTTACTTGTTTTTGGACATGCGCTTAGCCTAAGCTTTTGGCAGGGAAACTATGATTTATGATCTTCAATCACTTAGGATTGCTCCTATTGATTCAAGTTTTGTGCATGCTACATGAGCCCTTGGGAGATTTTTGTGGGGATGCATGGTGGTGAGAGGGTTTATATGTGTTTATGTATGGCGGGGTGAGCCCTCTCCCATGAGGTGGGGAAATGTATGAGTGATGGATGATATAGTGCAGTCTAGGCAAGTCGGGGATGCTCCCGGGAGTACAAATTGCAGCAGATTGAGTTGTTGCTGGTGAGAATAAGGTGTGTCGTGCACCCGAGATGGCAAGCAGCAGAGAACGTGCAGAGAATGCCCTGGTTTTGAAGAGATGACTAGGCGAAGCCCCAGATCTTGATGAGGTGACCATGGCGAAGCCCCAGTTGATGATGCAAAGCAAACCCGGAGGGAATCTGGTAAAGAGAGCCTGAGAGAACAGCTTAACAAAAAGCCCCAGCTTGGAGAGATTCAATGCATCCCTATTGCAGACAGAGTCATCTTGTGGCCACGGAGGCAACCCATCATTTCAAACTTTAGTCAATCAGTCAATGGACAAGTCTCAGGAATTTTTACGTGCAGGGGCACATTTTTCGAAAAGTGGGAATGAATCCCGATTTTTGTGCATACACACTCGCTTTAGGTTTGACTCTTTTGAGAGAGTATAAGCATCACAAGGTGTGGGAAAGTGTATGGAAGCCCCTGCTGACAGAAAGACAGTGTTTGGCTCTAATTTCCTATGATGGAGAGAGAGAAGACTTATCGAGATACTTGAAAACTTGTCTTATTCATGACGATCACAAGGCTGCTTAAAACCCTTTATTGATGTTCGGGTTATTCAAACACTAAATCTGATATGAACAAATATTTTGATTAATCACAAGGAGAAAACCAACTGATATCGAGAATCAAGCTTGGAAGGACGGAAAGTGTATAGGGACGATCCTTGATGAGACCGGATTTTTTTTTTCGAGATTTGTTTGTGATTTCGACCGGACCAGTTATGGTTGCCTACGTTCCCCTCCTGACGAGGAGCTCAGGTCGCCGTAGTTTGGGCTTATCCCGATTGAAAAGAGAACGAATGTTGAAATTCGAGGATCTGAGGACCTTTGAGGATGTTGAGGATTTGGAAGATTGAAAAAAAAACATGTCCTCCTGGAGTGTCGATGAAAGGCACGGATGTGAAGCCTTAGTGAGACATCCACGGCAAGTGTTTGCGGAAGAGAAATGAAATGTGCTCACATGAAGTGCCAAATGAATGGATTGAATTTGCACAATCTTAGATTGATGACTTTGAGCCAAGATGGATTAGATTCCAATTTAAGCAAGCAATGAAGCATTAATTTGACTTAGCTCTCGAAGATATTGGAATGAAATTATTATCCGATAGGGACTGTAGCTGGGTTTTCGGGCTTCGATCGGCCATCGGGTGATTTAGGATATCATAACCTCTTAAGATGAGAGGTCGGCTGGGCTTTTTGCTGACTAAGCCTCTAAAGATGAGAGGTTGGCTTGCAGGGATGTGTTTAGGACATCTACGGCGATGAAGATTGATTGCCTCTAAGAATGAGAGGTCAGATTTTGACTTTGGCCAAAGGCAAGGGTAATGGTAATGGGAATATCCTCTAAAAGCGAGAGGATGGCTTGGGATTGATTAAGGAAGTGGGAGTATCCTCTAAAATCGAGAGGATGGCTTGGGATTGATTAAGGAAGTGGGAGTATCCTCTAAAATCGAGAGGATGGCTTGGGATTGATTAAGGTAATGGTGAGAGGAAGTCCAAGCTGTCGAAAACTTTTGCGAACTTGCGAGAATTCGGGCTCCTTTTTGATCATTGGAGAGCTTCTTGAGTAGTCGGGGACTTTTGCTGAATTGTGAGGATCGACAATCCTTCTTTTAAAAAGCCTCCTGAGACGTTGAGGATTCTTGCTGAATTGTGAGGATTTAAAATCCTCCCCCCCCTTTTTTGGTTTTTTGGTTTTTTTTTGTGGCTTTTTTTTTGTTATGTTTTTTTTTAATAACTTGGAAGGCCTCCTGAGGAGTTGAGGATTATCTTTGTCCTTCCTTCATGGCTTGAGATATTTTGCGCATCGCCGACTCTCGAAGCTAACTTCTTGGGCTTGCTTGGACTTCTCTTAACATGGAGCAAAAAATGATGGCTAAACCGGGTTTCAAAACACGCCGATCTTGAAATGAAAGGGTATTGTTTGGTGAGGGTGAGGTAAAGGTTTTCCCTACTGGTGAACGGCTTCAACCGCAATCCCTACCGGATGACCTAAACAAAATTGAGTCCTCATTGCTTGCTTAAGCTTAATTGAGTAAGATTCATGCAAATTCTTGATCAACGAAATGACGTGGATGATGAAAGAGATGTGAGCATATGAGGTGCAAGATGGGGAGTTGGTAAGCCCCAATTTGAGAAGGATATCGATTGATTTTCTCACTCCGATTAATTTAAATATTAATCATTTCAAAGAATTAGTGGTTGAGCAGCACAAGTGATCATTTAGGATAAAACCATTTCAATTAAGTGTAACGTGGGTGTGCAAGTGATGTCTCGAGTCTATCAAGAAAAGAAAAAAGACTTATATAAAAGTTAGACATTTAACTATTATGTCCAAAACGGACTAAAACGACAAATGTCCAGGAAGGACTTAGGTGAAAGAGAAAAATACTAGAACCTACAAAGGTTGACTAAAAGACTATTCATTGGTACTTGAATTTCGGGCCTCAAAAAGGACTCAGTCATTTGCGCTGCAGTTTCGTGGAGGAAGGGACCTTAGGCCCATTAGAGTAAATGACATAGTAGTCAAATCCTCCTGAAGGTTCCCCGAGTGTCCCCACACTGGTATCACCAGCTTCGAATTTTTCTTTCAACTTTTGCTGGGAAGAGGCTTTCTTCTTTTTGGGAGGACGATCTTCATTTATCCAATCTTGATAGTCCCTCTCGAGGTAGTCGGGGCAGTCACAGATATCCCACCAAATTTGCTCAACAACTGGTGGTGAATTTGGGGCCCCGGGTCGAGTTGTGCTAGAATGGTTCTGAGTTGAGCTAGACTGAGTCGATCCAGGCCTGATGTTCATTTTGGCGTTCCTCGAGAGCCCTGATGGCTAACCACATTTCCTCCATTGTTTTCAAACCTTCATTCCCTCTACTGATATCTGCAGGACCGGTATCATTCCGAGAGGGGACACCTGACAGCTGCTGAGGCATGCCGAATTGCTCCATCCCTGACTGCTGTTGGGATGGCGGCACTTTGAATTGCTGTTTGGAGGCTAGCTGGCCTGTAAGTTAGCGGGCCGGAGTTCCGGCGGTGGTGACATAGGAAGCTGGTGGTGGCGTCCTGACATATCCGGGACGATTGAGAGTGGGAGGAGGATTTTCTTCCTTCTTCACGCTAAAAGTGCCATCGAGATTGGGACTGGCGGCCAAACCATGGCTCCTGAAGACCTCCAGAAGGTTGTCAATTTGAGCTTCATGTCGCAGTCTCATCTCGCTCTACCAACTCGGATCCAATGCCGGGGTCTCTTCCCGAGGGATCTCGAGAGGATAGGTCTGTCCATCATTCTCAAATCCGAACTCGAGATTAATCATCTGGGGATCTTCACCAGTTTCCACATTTTCCTTGGCATGCGAAGGCTCTCCGATTTCAATCATGTTTACTTGGTTATGGTTTCCTGGAAAAGGATTTTTGACTGTATAAGGCCCCTCGGGGACTTCTAACTTTCCTTGCTCTATCAAACCTTGGATTGCCCTTTTCAGGGGGACGCAATCATCTGTCAGGTGCCCATGGTACTGATGAAAGGCACAATGCTCGAGGTATCCAAAGGAGCATCGGGGGTCTCTAGCCGATAATTATCTAAAGGCCGGAGCAAACCTTCTTTTACCAAACCTCTGAAGATATCACTCAAAGGCATCCCAAAGTTTCTCAAGCCTTGGAGCCGGGATCTGGATGCATCAGGTTTCTTGGGAACAATGAAAGTGGCATTGTTACAGTCCTGTCCCGCATAGGGCTGGGCAGGAGTCGTGTTGGAGGTGGAAGAAGCCCGATATCTGTAAGTAGGTGCAACAACCTGTTGTTGATTATAAGCCTTTTCAAATTTGGCCCCGGAGTTAACCATTGCACGTAAGTTCGAGTAGGGGAAGTGGCTAAGGGAGGTTCTCAAATGCGGTTTTAGGCATGACTGGAAGATATCCAACTGTTCTTCTTCAGAAGGAGGAATGGCCATCTCACTAAGTTTCAAATTCCACCGCTTGTAAAAATCCCCGATGTTCTCGTTGGGGCGCTGCACTGTTATCTGCAGGTCAACTCTGTTTGTCTCCCATTCCAGATTAGCTTTGTATTTCTCAGTGAAAGCACTAGTAATCTGTTCCCAAGTAGCCCTAGCTTCAGGCTTCAATCGAAAGAACCATTTCAAAGCTCCTGACTTCAAAGAGAGACTGAAGTAGTCGGCCAGCTGCTGATTCGTGCACCCTTTAGCTTTCATTGCCAAGGTGTATGTATCCAGGTGAGTTTTCGGGCATGCAGTCCCATCAAACAGGTCTAGATTAGGCATCACAAACTTGTGGGGTAAGGGGACAATAGAGTCCGGGTCCGTAGGCCGGAAGGCAGCTTTCTTAGCAGTCAATTTAGTAAGCTGTGCTTTCATTTCCTTGTGTCACTCCATAAACCAGGCCAAATGGGGATCCAAAGGTGGGGTGGGAATGCCTGAGCCGACATTTGAGCAAGGAAGAGGACTAGCCGTTGGTGGTGCACTGGTGGAAGGAATGGCCGGTCCGGGGGCATAGGTGAAAACCTGTCCTTGGCCCAAATTACCCTGGGGAGTGTAGGTAGGAGCCTGGACAAAGGGATAGAACCCAGCGGCTTGCTGTGGGTTTCCAAGGGGCAGAGAAGGTGGAGGCAGACCTGAGGTTGCCGGATAGTTCGGGTTTCCAGAGTGAGACTCATAAGTAGGCTTAAATGCGGGTTGCTGCCCCTGGTTGTTGAACTGCATGCCTGGCTGTGGCGAGGGTGTATAACCGGGAGGGTACTGTGGTCCTGATGATTCTGATGAAACTGGGATAGGGGCTTGCTGGCCCATTAGACCCTGAGTGAGAAATGGGTTTGTGGAAACCAGAGAGGTGTTAGTCGCAGCTGGACCAACATTACTTAGAAGAGGGGCTCCTGACTGTTGCCCTAGACGAAACTGTGGTGGCGGCATTTCAAACTGTTGCTGTGGTACCCTGAACTGTTGCTGTGAAGGTCCGGACTGATCGGTTCCAAACTGAGGCGGGATCCCAACTTGCTGCGGCATTCCGAGGTACCCCCAACCATGGGAAGACATCCCATGCTGATTTTGTCCCCATTGAGGAACTGCGAATCGGCTTGTCCCATCAGCCGTACGGGTCCAGGCCGGGTAGTTGGGGAGCTGGCTGACCCAAAGATCGAGGAGCATGGGCTCTGGTAGTAATACCATAGGAGGTTGGTGGTGGCATTCTGGAGTAGTCAGGGCGACCAAGAGTGGGATTGGGGTCCTCCTCTTCTTCCAAGGTGAAAATGCCATCGAGATTGAGACTGGCGGCCAAACCATGGCTCCTAATAGCCTCCAGAAGGATACTCATCTGTGCTTCCTGTCGCAATCTCATTTGTTCGGCTAACTGATGCCATTGCTGTTCTGTTTGGGGAGTCCCGGGAGGCGGAGTGATGTTGTCCCCATCGTTACCAGCTGATGCAGACATTCTGAAACTCGGAGTCGAAACAAATGGTGAAGCTGACGATGCGCTTGACTCTTCCCAACTGATCAGACGGTGATCCGGTGCCCGAAACCAAGCTTTGTGAGGAGCTGCAAGGAAAGACACGAGGGTTCAGATATTTGGAAATGAAGGAGGGTAAGTGTTTGGGCTTAGGGCTCATGCAACATGCAGTTATTTGTTCTTGTTTACTTAAAACGTGTTTTCTTAAACCCTAAGCGGTTGGAAAAGATTGCTCTTCTTTTTCGAAAACTACTCTAAGTCCTGAATCAGTGGGTCCCATCACTACGCTACAAACCCTCAACCTGTAACCCCGAACAAAGGTTCTGTAAGGCAAGTAGGTCCCACCGACCGAAAAGAAAAACGATCCTAAAGTCTGGCGGGTAATCATGTCTTAACGCGTATTCAATGTAAATTACGGACAAAGCTGACGTCAAAGGTCAAGATTATGTTAAGGGGCTCGACGGAAAGTCGGCATGGCTCGGACTGATAAATGTCCATAATTGATCTTGACCCGTCGTCAGTTAGGCCCTAATTAGACATGGAATAATTGTTAATCCTTGATGACTCAGTGTCATGCCGGGAGTCGGTGCATAAGTTGTGCAAGTCAAAGTCAAAGTCAAGGCGCCAGTCAAGATCTGGTCAAAGTCCGTGACGGAAAACCGACATGACTTTGACTGATTAGGGCCTCCGAAAGATATTGACTTGGCATGCCGACTAAGGTTTGACTGGCACGGTGTATACACAGATAGGGCACGACACGGACCAAACTAAAAACCAACCGGGTCTCGGACAAAGTGTGTCACGGACAAGTGCATGGTCAACACGAGGCTCCAAGGGATGTTTGGGTAGTCCCGTGCTCGCACCGAGAGGCGTTGTAAGGCCAAACGGGCTGCTACTGGGATTTTCCCGGGTTAAGGACGTAGTGTGCAGTGTAGGGCAGAGTGCGCGTAGTGTGCGGCAGTCTATCTTCTTTTTCTAAGTAAAATAGAAATTTTCACATGTGTCTTAAAGAGTATGATGCATTTGAAAATGGTTTTTTTTTTTGATTTTTTTTTTTGAAAATATTTTTGAAATTTTTTTTTTGAAAGCAAATAAACGCATAAGCACATAAGCGCAAAATTCAAACAGTTAAGGAAACGGATCCGATAGTCAAAATTTTGATTTTTCCGGGACGGTCAAATCAACGCAAAAATGGGGGAAACACACACACACACACACATATACAAATGGTTTCAAGTGTCGGGACGAAAGTTTGACCCACAAAAGTTTTTTTTTTTGTAAAATGATACCGGTACGTGGCTTTGTTAGACCATAATTTATCCCAAGCCTCGGGTTAGGAAGCGGTACAGGAAGCTTAATGGTTTCCACCTATATACCAAATATCACTTTTTTTATTATATTTTTTTTAAAAAAAAAGATAAAGCTTATTTTTAAGTCCCCAGCGGGGTCGCCACTGTGATGTACCCGATTTTCTTTTTTTTTTTTTTTTGAAAAAATCAAATGGAGTCGCCATGCCGTTTTTAGTTTAAGGGCCAAAACTTTGAAAAAATGCCCGAAAATGAGAGAAAGGGTTCGGAGGTCACGTTACACTTCGGGAAGAACGATTAGCACGTTCACCCGGAATGCCTCGTAAACGAGTCTTCCTAACTTGAAACCATTTGTATATGTGTGTGTGTGTTTTGCAAAAGGGATTTTTTGGAAATAAACAGTTTGACTGGACAAGACTGAAATTAATCAAAACAATGTGCTTCTGTGAGTGAAAAAGGCTGGAATCAAGAATATCTGCCATGGAACATTTATGTCTGCGCGGATCAGGATGAGCCTCAATCCTGTCCGCGCGGATAAGGCAGTAGGTTTCATTTTGGAAGCTTTCCAGTCTGATTCTGTAATTTCCAGAAAGTCAACTGGATTTACAGAATCAGGGACTGGTAGTTGCAACAGAAAATGCCAAATAAAAAGAAATTTTTGAATTTTGCATCCATGCTTGTCCCCACTTTCCTTAGGCTTTGATTAGTGATCACTAAACATGATTAGTGGTGATCTACTATATCAAGCCATCATTAGGGTACATTAGGACTTAAAAGCATTTCATTTGCTTGGGATGGAGGGTCTAATATGAAAGTAAATTTGATAAACAAGAAATAGGTCAAGATGTATCAACTTTTAGAGGAAGATCTTCTAAGGTGGTCATTAAGATGACCATCCTTGAGATCTATACTCAAGTGTATCTCATACATCTTGTGTGACCTAATTTGTGAGTCTTAAGGATGTTCATCCATGGAAATGATTCCAAGGTGAACATCTTAGACATAAGGAAAAGTATTTACAAGGAAGTAAACAATTTAGACCATTTGAAATGGTCATCCATGGAAATTGGTTCCAAGATGACAACATTTTAGGTCAAGTAGGCAAATAAGAATTAATAACATAAAAGGAGATGAAAATAAAGATGTGGACCATTTAGTGTGATCATCCATGGAGATTTTACTCCAAGGTGAACACTCCTAGGTCAAGTAAAGCAAATTTATGTAAAAACAAGGGACATTAGGGAGTAACATAAGAAAAGATGTAGACCTTCATGGAAGATCATCCATGGAGATGAACTCCATGGAGATCTTCCTAGATCCAAGGACTAGAGGGAGGGGGATCAACAATAAATAAATAGATAGTGAAGATTTAACAAGTAGATAAACAAGATCTAAAGAAATATAGCAAGATAACAAAATTTAAGGAAGATGATGCTTAAACAAAGATAAATTTAGTGAAAAGAAGGAAGGTTTTACCAATGGTGACACCCTATCTTCTTGGATTAAAGTTTGACTTGAGGAGTATCAAGATTTAGTGTTTGGATTTGTGTTTAGGGCTTGTGTTTGGATGAGTGTTTGAAGGCTGTTTTCTGGAGATATTTTGGAAGAGTAACAGTGTGTAAGTTGTTGATTCCTTAAACTGAGAGAAGGGTTGAATTTATAAGCTGGATTAGGTTTCAAAGATGTCCGTGCGGATATGATTGAGTCTCATTCTTGTCCGCGTGGATTGGAATGTAGGCGTGCCTGATTTTGCAGAAAAGCAGTTTTGGCTGTTTGCAATTAATTAAAAGTTGGTCAATTTCTTGGAAATCACTCTTTCCAGCAAGATCCAACCCATTTTGTTGTTCCTTTAAGGTCCTTCCTTATTTAAATTGCCTTAGGAAGTGACCAAAATGCCCTTAATGTTTATTTGATGTGGAAAACGTTAAATTGGGCTGAAGGAACATTGGTGGTTCAGATTGGGACACTTACACAGGGGGAGATTGAAAATGTGAGTTTTTAGGGAACAAATATTGTTTCCTTATTTTCAAAATTACATCAAAGATGGTAAGTTGATTTTGGGACTTTCATGAAAGATTTATTGTGTCCTACTTTGACAAGGACTTTGTAAATAGAGTAAATATCTTTTATTTATGTACATTGTTTTACATTAGGACTAACCTACTAACATTCTATTTCTCTGTGAGTGTTCTATATGTTTCCTTATATGTTTTGAGATCTCACAAAGGAATGATGTTGATTACGTGAAGATCTTCTCCATGTTGCATATAAATACAAGGACATCAGCACAAGAGAAGACACGGGTAAAAGAGAGAAAAATACTTTGTCTTCACAGTTTTTCAACATTGTTGTTTTAGGTTGTGAGTGAAGGTTGTGACATACATCTGAACTCACTTCTAGGTTTTAATCGAGTTCTTTGTTTTACTTCCGACTATAATAGGATCTACTTGGGAAAGGGGTACTGTTCTTGTCGTAGAAGGTGATTAGAACTCATTTAGTATTTTCGTCTTTTAGTTTTTCACTTATTCATATTTTTGTAAGCAACAAAATTTTTTATAGTGAAAAGTTTTTGGGCGTAAGCCTAGTTTGCTGATCTCTAGATCAGTAAGAATATATAACCATTGTGTTATTTATTTATTCCGCTGCATTATTTGTGGATGTGTGGACAGTTGTGAGACACATCTGTACTCACATCCGTATTCTATTGAGTTGTTTGAAGCTTCCTAGCTACACGAAACTTTCACAAGGATTAAGATTTGGCACAATGAAATATAACACTTACGATTCAAGATGTGAAGGCAATGAATTTAACGAGGAAAGCCCTTGAACAACTTGTTCGCCGACATAAAACCTCGAAATGGTGGAATTTTATTAATATGATGATCGGAGTCTGAGTACAGAAATCATTGCGTCGTGAGTGTGTATGTGTACATGTGTTTCCTCTCTGTTCAAATACTAAATAAAAATAACGTAAATAACAGAATTGATGAGGTCCCACAACTTGCGTCTAGAATCCCACTGGAAGTTGACGAAGATCAAGATAGCCGTTTGAAGGATTTTGCACATTCGTTGTGGATAGCTTTTGAGATATTTGACTTGGTCTATAATAATTTCGATATTTGATAAATTACCTGTAAGTGCCCCAATCCGGATCGCTCCCCATCCGAGCACACGGGAAACACCGGGGACTCACACGTTCGTGATCCCGAAAACCCGTAACCTCCAAAAGGTCCAAAACCACCAACCAAACCAAGTGATGACCTTTTAGGGATAAATGGGACAGAAGGACTTTGCAGGAATTACAAAAAAAAAATCAGTTGACATAGTGGTCCATACGGACCACTTTTCAGAGTGAATATAATGATGAAAAAATCCTCTTAAAGTCCACAATATTCCCTCGAATCCGAAAAAACCAAAAAATTGGTAATAACAGAGGAATCCGTGCGGACCGCTTTGCATATTTTTTGAGCCTATAAATAGAGGGCTCCCCCTCTCATTTTTCACACACCTCCCTTCTCTCCTCCCTCCCCCCAGCCTTCTGGCTCCCTTCTAAACCTTCCCGAGGGCCTTTGGTCCTTCCCAAGGCCTCCCGAGCCTTCCCGTGGCGCTCTGAAGCCCTCCCGAGGTGCGCTAAAGTCCTCTCGAATCCCTGCCGAGCCATCTCGAGACGTTCTCGAGCCATCTCGAGGCGCTCCCGAAGCGTCCCGAAGCCCTGCCAGTCCATTCTGAGGCAGCCCGAAGCATCCTGATGCCCTGTCGGTCTGTCCCGAGGCATCTCGAAGCTCTGTCGGTCCATCCCGAGCCATCACTACAAAAAAACTGGCCTTTCGCGATTGCTTTTGGCGATGGCAAAAAAAGCAGTCACGTTTGAGTATATAAGGAGACGGCCTTTGTGACTGCATTTAGTGCAGTCACAGTAGGCTAGCGTGATGGCTAAGCAGTCACGAATGCCATCACATATATGTTTTTCCCTCTAGCGCCAACAATGTGGTCCGGGTGGGAATGTGAAATTCTAATTTTTATCAAAGGCGATGGCTTTAGCAATCTCGTTTTATAAAAATGTTAAATTAAATAATTTTTAAATTGGATTTTTAATTTTTTTTAAAAGGCGACTGCTTTTACCGTCACGGAATAGGTAATATGAAAAAAAAATATAAAAATATTAAATTAAACATTTAGAGGAAACCCTTTCCTTTCCTCTCTCTCATTCCACGACTGAAACCCTTCTTTTCCTCTCTCATTCACTCACAGCCACGTTTCCTCTTCCTCTTCCTCCAACGCCGTTGATTCTTCCTCCTCCTCCAGCGCCGTTCTTCCTCCAGATCCATTCTATCCAGGTGCAGATTCTTCCTCCTCCAGCGCCGATTCTTCTTCCAGCGCCATTCTGTCCCGGCGCCGATTCTTGCGATTCGAAGGTGTATCTCTCTCTCTCTCCAAACCCCGAGTTCAGGGACATATTTAGTTATATAGATTAGTTTTCGGGGTTGAAATTTAAACATTTTCTGGTTTTTCATACATGGTAGATGGTTTGACGAGGAATGGGGAGGAAAGGGAGTTGGTTCTCTGCAGTGATGAAAGCTCTCAGCCCCGAGCCAAAGGAGAAGAAAGAAAAGGTTTCGCTTTTTTTGTACCCCTATTTCAGTTTTCGATTTCATTTCCTATGAAATGATGATTAATATTATGTAATTTTTGTGACAGAGAAAAGGTAGTTTCTACAGAGGGAGTACAAGAATGACATTTGAAATTGCATTTGGTGGAGGGCATAAAGGATGAATGCAGAGAAAAGGTAGTTTCTACAAAACTTGCTTAAAGTTGATGAATGCTCAATGTAATGTATAGAGAAATGCCAGCTGTATAACCAAGACGCCTCCCTGATATAATTAATCGTCTAAGTTGTTTGTGTACCTGCATTCGTGTTTTGCTAATGTTTCTTTTTAAAAAAAAATCTTTACTCAGGTTTATGCCTGTACTTGAAATACTGACTCTTATTTTAACTTGAAGATGCTTGGGCTTATACAGGTGATGCTCAATGCTCTATTCTTTTTTAACTTCTTATTTTTTATGTTTTACTCCCTCCGTTCCAAAATGTTTGTCCCATTTGACTTTTTTGTTGAACTTTGATCACAAATATATGACAATTTAATTATGTTCATGAAATTCTAAAAATTTCTATTGATTCACCATTAATAATATTATCAACAACAACTTTTAGAATTTCATGAACATGATTAATCTCTCATAAATTTGTGGTCAAAGTTCAACAAAAAAGTCAAATGAGACAAACATTTTGAGACGGAGATAGTATTTGGTAAATTTTTATATTCCTTACCCAAACTATTGGGTAATCATATGGCTGGATTCATCTGCTAAAGATTTACAAGTGTTGAATCTCTTAATTTATCATAGTTTTTTGAATCCGAATTAGAAATAAGCTCTTGTACGGTTTGCTTCTTATAATGCATAGTTTACGATTCTTCATATATAGTCAATATCTAGCATTTGTTTTGGTATAATAATCATTATGCAGAACAATAATTCTGCAAAACGTGCTTCTTATATTTGTTCTTTGCCAAAGTGAAAGCTCTTACTCACAAAAAGGATAAGGGCAAAAATAATTCTCATGTTTATCGGCAACTACTTTTTTGTGCGGGGTATTCTTTGCGGAGTCTTATCTTGAAACATATCTTTCTTTGATTTGGCCCATAATGCTATCAACTCCATTGGGTTTTTAAAAGGAAATCGTGGGTGAGCCATTTTCCTTTTCTTTTGTGATAAATTACAATGTTCACATCATTTCATGAGTTAATTATCAGCCACGCTCTGATTCTTTCGAGTGTCATTTTCTTTCTTTGTCATTTTCGAAGCCCTGTCGGTCCATTTCGAAGCATCCCAAAGCCCTGCCGGTCCACCCCGAAGGATCCCGAAGCTCTGCCAGTCTGTCCCGAGGCATCCCAAAGCATCCTGAAGCTCTGTCGGTCCATCCCGAAGCATCCCGAAGCATATCGAAGCCCTGTCGGTCCATCCCGAGGCATCCCGAAGCCCTGTCGATCCACCCTGAAGGATCCCGAAGCATCTCAATGCTCTGCCGGTCCATCCCGAGCCATCCCGAGGTCCATTTCGAAGCAGCCCGAAGAAGCTCTGCCGATCCGTCCCGAGCCATCCCAAAGCATCTTGAAGCTCTGCCGGTCCGTCCCGAGCCATCCCGAAGCATCCCGAAACTCTGCCGGCACGCACCGGTCTAACCCGAGGCAATCCCAGTCGATCCCGGTCCGTCCTGATCGACCCCCGACGTCTCAAAACAAGCACATTCCCCCGCGAAAGATAGACACAAACCAACATTGGTAAGACCTCCTTCCAAATCTCATTCAATTACTTTCAGTATTTAAATATTTCTTTTAAATACATCGTCTACAACATATTTAACGAGGAAAGCCTTTGAACAACTTGTTCGCCGGCATAAAACCTCGGAACGATGGAATTTTATTAATATGATGATCGGAGTGTGACTACAAAAAGTATTG